>JAIPRL010007572.1:0-23038 GCA_025469235.1 Pemphigus obesinymphae
TCTTTTTATCGTTTTTCGACAAATTAGTTTCAAATTTTTTTTCCTAGGTTCGATATTCGAACTGAACTATTTTGTATTTAGTTCGGTTCGAATATTTCCAATTTTGAGTTCGATTTTCGAACCGAACCAAACACCCCGGGTACGTTTCGGTTCGGTTCGAAAATCGAACAGTTCGTAACATCACTAGTTATAATATATATTTATATATTAGTATATATGTGGTGTATAAGATATTATCTTGTTAAAATGATTTTTATTTTATTTGATTATTTTTGTGAAATGATTTTTTTATAAAGTTTTACATTGTGTTAGTATTTAATATTAAATATTTTACTGTTTTTTCTCCACCGTTTTATGTGTACTTGGGCTTATCCGTTTTTTAAATATAAATATTTCCAAGAAAAATTAAACACCAATAGGTAGTAGTTTCCAATATAAAATTTTTTTTTAAAAAATAGACAATTATTGTCGAACAATATTATTTTGTTTACCGAAATCATTTTTCATTATTCTATAATCTTTTTGGAAATAATTCCCAATACCAAGAACTGGACATTAAATGTAAACAAACATTAATTGTAGGAATGTATTGATGTGATTATGTTTTTTTTTTTTGTTTACCATTTTTGGACTACATATTTTAGAACATATTTAATGTGATTTTCTCATCGAAGATTAGCGTAATTTTAGGTGTATGCTGCACACGATAATGGAATACTAGATGAATGAACCTATGTAGTATGTATTATTCTAATCGTATTTAATGACTATATTAAAGGTCTAAAGATATAGACTCGATTATTGTTTATAGAGTTTCTAATGCTTTTCGTGAAATGAATAATTTATAAATGGATTTTGGTCATTTCGTCGTAATCCTGAATTTAATAATAAACTGACTTCTGCAGTCGGAATCGTTATTCAAATACAATAGTTTCTAGGTGGATTTTATTCGTATTTCGTGTGTCTCAATCAGGGTCGTCATTTAGGAGGGAAAAATTTTGTGTGACGGGACCACTACCTATATTAAAAGTGTTAATAATAACATAATAATGGGCCTTCCATTAACGCTCCAATGTGCCGCCATAATTAACATATTCTATATTATGTATTATGTATTCACTTATGATATGAATATTGATTTTAAAATATTTTTTTTAGTAATATACGCTCATGATATATTAATTGTTTATATACATATCCACATTTATATATGTACCTATATAAATATATATTTTTTTAAACAGTCAGGTGATATTTATTTATTTATAATTCAACGGGACTGGCTGTTTTACAGAAAAAATATGTGGTATACATAATATAATAGCTAACTTAATACATAAAAACACAAGATAAATAAAATAACATAATAATGATAATAGTAGTTTATAATGATCTTCCTGTAACAGAAAATTTTTTTTAATAATATGGTTGACTTAAGCCTAAAGATATCACGAAATGTATCATAAAGATCAAAGGTGGTGCAGACTGTATTGAAAATTTGAAAAAATGAGTGTTTCTATTTATGAAGCATTTAAGATAATATGTTAAAATTGGCTTGCGGTAAAAAATTTAAATGACGCCCCATATGGTCTCAATCTCGCGAACACCATATTAATACAGATCCCGACAATTTATTTCACGACCGCAAAGTACACGCACATAAATAGAACACAAACGAAGTCCTGGGAAAAAAGTCCGTATGTTACGAGTTAGTGACCTACACTGTGATCAAACATAATGCATCTTCGGCGTCGTTCGGTATTGATTTTCCTTCGGGAGTCCGACCGACCGTGACGGTTGTTTGATAAATCTTTTTACATCGTGAAAACCGTACACTGGCGAACGACTATTATTTGTACACGACATTTTTACTATTTATCATTTCTTTTTTCTTTTTTTTTTTTTCATTTTAACGTAAACCCTTTTATCGCCATTCGTTACTTGGCCAACTCATTCACTGCCTAAGCGGCCAAACGTCCCCAATTTGTCGGCGCTCACGCGAAATAAAGATTAGACAATAATATAAACTACCAACAACCCATCCAATAATCACTTTTAGGATTACGGTGTATGTATTTTAATCTCACATTTTTGTTTTTATAAAAGTATACAATACACACTATAGGTATATTGTTCGCTAGGTGCGGCAGGTGGTTGATAATGGAATACGTACATTATATGAATACATCGATTGAGATCGTTTTCAAAGTTATCATAATGATTTAGAACATTTTTGACGGGAACTCGTGGTATCAATAAAATAATATTAATAAATATTAAAATATTTATGTCATTTGGCAGTCAATAATTAATAAAAATTGTATTATAATGCATACAAAATATTCAATTAATATCAACTAAAAAAGTAATTATTACTAAGTTGTACTTTTACATAGGTATAAATAGTTGAGAACACGGGAATCGTTATAATTGCGATTTCTGAAACCTGCAGATGTCTTACTCGAACAGACGCTACCAGAGAGTTGACTTGAAAAGATAAAGAACGAAATAATGTTGTTTTAATTTTAATAATTATATAATGATAATTAGTGACAGCAAGTGGAAGTGTAAGACGAAGGTAACCGACCTCAAATAATTGGAGAGAGATGAAGGAAAAGAATAAATTGTGACAACATAAGTTACAAATTATGGTTTTTTTGTGCCTAGACCAGGACTGATAACAATAAGGAAAGAAGCTAGGATGAGGAAATTGATACTTTAGAACACTCATAAAACTCTTTATAGAGCTTTCTAACCCTTAAGTAACCAATTATGGTTTTTTGTGTCTAGACTAGAATTGATAACAACGGGAAAAGAAGCTAGGATGAGGAAACTGATACTTTTGAACACTCGTAGAGCTCTTCATAGGGTTATCCATCCCATATCTTTAGTAAATCATTTTAAATAAATAATACCATTCGTTTTTTTACACGTTGAGAAAATTATTTAAGTAAAAGACGTTGTTGTGATAAGAAATTCAAATATTATGCAGTCGGATTATTTGTAATTGAGTATGTTATTTAGAGTATAGAGTATAATATAATATATTTTATATCATATCCTCAAGAACTTGTCATAGTATCATTGATAGTATATGAAATATGAGTTCCTTCATACATTAGTTACCTACATCAGAATACTCAGTATACGTGTATTATAATAATATGTTCTGTGTTAATATCATAAACTGTCAATAGTATAAGTATTATCTCTTTTCTTTTATTATTATTTATTTATTTATATAATATATTTTATTAGTATTATTTCTTCTATAAATTGATAATTCATTTTAATAATGCGCTATTAAATTAATATTTAATTCAAGTAAAAAAAAAATGTATTGCTATTGTAGCTATGACTAGTTTAATAAAATAAAAATGAGTAGGTATTTATAAAAAAATTCAAATATTTTATACATTATATTTAATATGAAATTCACCTATAAAACTATAACATAATACATTGTTTTTCTACATATCGCGATACCACTGTAATAACAATTTATTTTATTTTATTTTATCGATAATAAATACATTGAACACGTAAAACGTTTTCATATATACTAAGTACACGGTACTTTATTCGTTGAGTTTTTACTCGACTATCAATCGAAGAGGACGTTCTTTTCGAGTTTTATTTCATTTTTTATTTTTCGTTACAAAATAAAGAAAATGTATATAATTTTAAACTTAAATCGTTCTCCCGAACAATTTAAAATATTCCTTTTCACAATCGTTTATATTTTAAAGAGACGATAATGTATTATTATACATAAACTCATATTCGTGTTTTGGATGAAATATACGTACACATAATAATATAATACGGTAATAACGTGAAGCGAAGGTATATAAATATGACAACATAAGTCGTAATCGGATCGGATTTTGGAGTCGATATATATATATATATATATATATATATAAAAAGCTTAAAAACCGTTTAAACATTTGTTGTTTGTTTATTTTTTCACCATTCGTATCAAATACCTCTACAAATATTTAATATAATATTATTATTATACACGAAATGTGTCTAAGACACTTACAACAATTATCAACAATATATTATTATTTACCATCCGATGACGTTTGAGCTTCGAGTTTTCAAAAATACCGTGCCACATATTTTAATATAATATGGTACAGAAAATATTACAGTACAACACTACATTATTTTTAAGTCGTTCTGCACACTAGTAGTTATCATATATATATATATTATTATGATATTATATAAATATAAATGTTTGGTCGTTGATTACACGAAACGTGCTAAAATTTAAATCGAAATTAACACAATAATATGATAATAATAATAATAATAAGAATGTAAACATACAATAGAATACGAAATGAGTTATTATATAACGTGAATTATTAAAAATATTATTATATAACAATGTAATTATATAATATCGTGTGTATACATAAATATTTAGTGTATATTTTGATTATGAGTTTCTCGTGTGTGGTGTGCTAAACAAATAAAATCTGAAACAGAAAGAGAAAAACGAAAAATGTGTAAATATAAAAATATTATCATCTATTATATTGTGAACAGATTAGTTCGGTCTTCTGTAATACCTATTTTAAAATGTTGATCGCATATTGTATGTGAGGATTGACCGTGTCAATAAATTACATCTTATCGTATACTATTCCAGCACATACCTATTATGCATTTCATAGATAGAACTTTGTTTTTCTCAGTACGTTCTGTATACAATTATGTCGATAGGATCGTAATATTATAATAAAAAATATGGTTCGACTTAAAAATACAGGTAAGTAAACAAAATTTACGAATTAAATGACACGCCTTTTGTCAGCATTTTTTTTTTTTTTTTTTTACATAGACATATATAACTTATCTCTATTAAAAAAAATTAATTTTTAAAGAAAATATAAATTAGATCTATAGTAAAAATGTATACGAAATGTAAATAATTTATATATTTATTTAATATTAGTATAACTCAAAGTTGGTCAATTTATCGACATTTTTTATTTTGATAAGTTAAGTTGGTTTAAAAACATCAGATTTAGTTTAAAGTCAGCCTTTTTATTAACTTTATAAGTTAAAAGCTATTTTTGAAAAAAAAAAAATAACTTGACACTTAAAATTTTCTAAGTAGCAATAAAAATAATTATAAAATACTACTCAGTTGCTAAAATACCTATATTTTATTATATTAATATCAAACAGACAGTAGCCACCACTTCAATATATTTTCCATATTACATAACGTATAAATAATGTAAACAAATATTGCGAAAGCAATGAGATCCATAAACTTCAGTGATAGGTACTATAGTATTTTTATAATTCTATTTATATAATGTATAAGTAATTATATATCTAAATTGTTGAATTAGTAAAATTCATTCGTAGTAAAAAAAATTATTCAGATAATGTGCATTATTTTTCAGATAAAATTTAACTATAATATATATTTTAATCAAAATTTATATAATATTTACTTAAAGTGAAATTGAAATTACCACATTAAGTTTTTAAAAAAGTAACTAATTAAGTAACTTAATTAAAATTAATTTAACTTTTTAATTTAATTTTAACTTTTAACTCGTTAATGATACGCCTTGGTGTTACTATTATAAATGATTTTATAACCATGTCTATATGTATATATTAAAATTAAAATTAATAAAATAATGAATTTTGATGAGGTATTATATATATACTTTAATTTCTATTAAAATATATAAATAAATATTTGTATTAACTTAATTAGATTATTATTAAAATTAAAAGATAAACTAGTTAAGTTAAAAGTTTAAAAAAAAGATTATTGCCCAACAATTTTAAGCAGATTATAAGACATTGAAAAGAAATGTAAATGCAGTTTGTTATTTTTCCAATTTTATTTAATTGTTGTAGTCTTGAATTGGATGGTCAATATTATTGTATAATGTTTTATTAATTATTATATACCTTTGATAAACGAGGGTAGATTTTTTGATTTCGTCATTTTTCGACTTTTTTGGTCTCAATACTTGGTGCTTTGGACAGTGTTTTATCCGATGATTTCTGTCGTTCTACTTTGCCTGTAAAAAATACGATAATTTATTTTTAATAACAATTATAATGATACTGTAGAAATTTGTTACATTTTGGGTATTATTCTGATTTATTTATTTTATGTTTAAGTACTAATATAAGTAGCATGTTAAGTATTATGTTTAAGTACTAACTTATTGTGCTTTTTTCCAAAAACAAAAAACATGAAAAACTACAAATAAATTAAAATGTTCCGAAAATAATTCCAGAAAGTATAATATTATTTTAATAATGTTTTAGGGATATTTAAATCTTCGAAAATGTATATTTTAAACAACTTAATAATATAGTTATATTCGTAAAATGTTATTAGACTAACGTTATATTAGTATAGTATATTTAGTATAATATTTATAATAGTATTTAAATGTAAAATTATTGACTTAAAAATTTTTTAACATTTTATTTTTACTTTAAATTAAAAAAAAAAAATCAAGTTATTTGTACTTTCTTATATCACCTCATATTATAACAATATCCTAAAATACAAATTAAAAATACTCGCAAATATTTATATACATAAATAATTATGACACATAAAATTATTTTTAATAATATGCGTTCAAATAGGCAGCAATCAATTCAAATCTCATATCAGAATTATTGAAAAAATTCCATCAGATATTATTTGAAATCTATAAAATCTGCAAATGATATTACATCGAATCGACAAAATTATTTGATAACTTATTGTAAAACTGGTAATTATATTTTAGGAATCGATAAAATATCTGGAAATAATTAATTTGGTATCTATACATTTCGGCCCTATGACTATGCGGAATGAAATACAAATTTACGGTGTAGTAGTAGGGTATCCAAATAATAATAATATTTCATTTTAAATAGTTAAGTGGTTTTACAATTTATCTTCTCCGAGTAATTTAAATTTTAATATTATTGATTCCAAAATTTTACTATCCAGATAGTTTTGATTCAAAGTATACACCTATTAAATGTTTATTGATTCAATTTTTGTTGTTTCCAGTAGTATCTTCCCCATACAGGTATTTCTGGTTCCCTGTGTTTCGGATTCATTTTTACTAACCGTATTATGAAAAAAAATTAAAATAAAACCGTTTTTATGTTCAAAAACAGGAAGTTTTAAAAACAGTGATCCGATTTTGAATCTTTATATTGATGTAATCACGAACATCCTGTCAATCAAATATGTGTTGCTCGAATGGGCGAGGCCTGCAATTTTAGGGAATAGCCGCAATAAATTAGAGTGACCATTTGTCCCGTTATTTGTGGGTTGTCCCGTTTTTGAGGATTATGTCCCGTTATCCAGACAAACTGTGATCCCATTTTTGATTTGAAGAAAGATTACGATTTACCTTTATTTACCTTATTGGCCGTTTTTAAATCGATTTATGAAAATTTTGACAAACAATTTTTACGAGTGATTCTTTTTTGTTCAAAATATGGTCATCCATAACCCCCCTTTGCATTGTACCTGCCCCTAACATCAGTCTGTTGCAAGATGGCGTCTGCTCTACAAAATACTTTTTGCGATACTCTAAGTCAGTGATTTTGGTTAAGCGTCAGCGTACATTTTCGTCAGGGTATTGGGATTGATCCACGTTTGCCAAAAAACATTCATCGTTGCAATCACCAGTTTATGGAATCAGGATGTTTGTATACAGTAAGAGTGAAAGTCGACCACGTACTTAAATGAAAATGTGCAAAGAATCCAGCAAAGTCCATGAAAGTCTACTCGCCTTGCCGACAGAGAATTTGCAATTCCTCCCTTAGAGGATAGCGGAGAATCGTGTGGCAAATGCAGTACCTAAGGAAAATTTGGTCTACGATAAACCGTACCGATTAAAACTTTAGTGCAAGATCGGTAGAATTTTGTGGGATTCGCTCAAACGCTCGCTAAAAGTTTTCTGCAGAGAAATTTTACGATAGACCGAGGTCCTGAACAGGTTCAATACGCGTAGAGTGCTTTCTAGCGCAGTGTTTCTGTAAAACTGTTGACCACCTTTGGTATAACTTTCGTTCACGGGATGTCCGTAATCCCATAAATTAAATGGTTAAAAATTAGGTGATAGTTCAATAGATTCAAATATTGAATTTACATATTAGACTCGGCGAGCACAGTTAGGAATATAATATTTATTTTACATTGATGTATTTAATATACTGGTGGTTTTTAGATTCTCCCTGTATTTTTTTGAATTTATAGAAAAATTACTGAACTTGTTAGAAATCAGAAAATTTTAATGCCCGAAACTGGAAAATGACCTCAATTATTATTAATGTGGCAAATATTCATATGGGTAAAATAATATGTTGATCACTTTTAGTAGTTTGTATACATTTTTATTTTTGAAATTTTAATTGATTTTTTTAGTGTATTACTATAACAAATATATAGTAGGGTAGTCGTTATTTTTTTATTTTCAATTTTTTAATTCTTTATCATCCTATTTTGTTAAGTATTATAAGAAAGTAATTTTTGTTATTTGGTCATGATTATTTACCTCCTTCACGTGCCGACTAGGTGCTAAAAATTAGATACCTAATGAGGTTAGTGTTATAGTTTTATTCGAATTTAATTAAAAAACTACAGCACCTAACTTTAAAATGTATAGAATAATAATTGTAAAATGTAATATTGTCAATAATAACAACATTTTTAATAATTATATTATTTTTAGAAAATAAAATTTTACATAATTTTATTTGAGACATTTTATTGTATTCGTTAAATGTATTCAAATAAACGGAAAAAATCAAATTTGTCAAATAAACTGTTGAAAATGTTTAACCCTTTTTGGACTATTAATAGCAATTGTCAATTTTGAGTCATTTAATTCATAATAGGTTTAACTTTTCTACTTAACAGGAGAATTCATTTTTTTTTTTTGAATACGTATTTTTTGATCAAAAAAATAATGGTGTAGCCAGAATTTGGCGGTTGGATTTGGTTTTAAGGTAATATCAAATTAAAAATTAATGATTTTATCATATTCGTTTCGTTTACAGGGTTTATTTTTTCATGTTTTACAACAGTGATACGTGGTCTAGAGATAGCTGACAATGTTGTCATGCCCGGGGTCGTCGGCTCGAATCCTTTTACATTCAAAAATAACTTTTTGCACTATTTTCAACTTTTTTTGTTTATTATATTATATTATATTAGCATATATATATTATTAGTATAATCTACAGTAATTGTCAAGTATATCCAATGAAGCTTCACTCAGAATCGTTACTTTTAGAAAAAAATGACTTATCATTGCTTTGAAATTCAATATATCCACCACCACCACCACCACCAGTATCCCACATAATGAGCGAAGTGCTTCCATCCACTTCTGAAATGCTTTTTTATATTTATATCAATATACTATGAATAAATATAAAAAACTTAGATTTCAAAGTTAGAAAAAAAAATTTCAAAACTTTCGTCATTGAGTCACTTTACTGAGAGCCTGTAAGAATTGTTGGTATTAATTTTAAAAGTATCCTGTACATAAAAAAAAAAGAACTAATCTAGATAAATTTCAATAATATTATGTTAGGAAAAAGTTATAACGAAAAAAATCAAAAACGTTATAAAACGTTATATCGTTAAAATTAATAACGTTTTTAAGCTTTTATTTTTATAACAATATGTTTATTTACAAATTAATGAATGCTACAATAGACTGTTCCAAGTTAATCGGGCTTGTAAAATTAAGAGTTCCAAATAATATAATATTCTTATATGATAAAGCAACCCCTTTGTAATTTCACTAAATAAGACTAATTATACCTCAAACAACCTTTTGTGGCGGTAACAAAATTGTATATTTTGAATTTTTTTTCAATTCATTACCAATGTTAAAAATGTATATCAATAATTTGTCTATTTAATTTTCGAGTTTTACGTAATACAATAACAATGTACATTTTCACTTACCATTTGGGATGTTAATAAATGAATAATAAAAAATAAAAATAAAGGTAAAAATAGTTACACTTTTTGGGTAAAAATGGGTAAAAAGAATTTTTCGGGTAATAATTTCTCTGATAGGAAATCCATTACAGTTGTTACTTTAAAAAAGCCAATCGTTGATTTTCTCTGTATTTTGTCAAGCATAAAGGAAAACTATTGAAAATAATGCAAAATAATAAATACCGACTTGAAATTTTTACAAAATATTCTTTATAAGATTGAATAATAATTTTTATTTTATATTATGATAATTGCATGCATGATAATAAGTCTAAATAAGAGTTATTTGATCTTTTTATATTTATAAATCATATAACGATACGTCATACGTAATTAATTGTATTATGCCGAATAATACAGTAATTATTACGGTTAGTATGATTACTAAATTAACTAATATATTGTTAAAATTACTGAAATAATAAATAATATAGTGACATAATAAAATTAAAAAAAAAAAAATTACTTTTAATATTTACATATAGGTTAGGTTAGCCTCCGTTCAGTTTTTATCGAAAGGAACGTTTTATCGTTGATTTAAAATCTAATACATCGAACACCGGTATCCTATTCGACGAGTGAAGTACTTCCACCCTCTATACTGACCTGTTTTTTATATTTATATTTCAACAAATTTATGGCACTCTGCGGTATAATATAATATACGTTGTTCGGATAAACATCGTCGTTATTTATTGTTATTTTTAATGTTTAATATAAATTTCAATTTTTCGTACGGCAGTTAGTCAGTACAATGCGATATTTTTAATGTTAAATATTCTATGTTACGTAAATAAAAAGTAATAATAAAATAAAATGGTATCCCGCCGGTATAAAAGGATTTATTAAACTGCTATTGCGCAGGACATTGAACGTCATATTGTACGAATAAGGACGAAATACATTATATGATGCCCGTGAAAACATCCTTTTTTTTTGTGATACCAATATAGTTTATATAGGTTAATGGTCCGTATCGTTTTTCGTATGACAATACGTTTTATAATATTATATATCACATCATATTGACGATAGTATTATGGTACTGAACAGTTACCGTGAGAAGATTACTGATCAGTCATCCAAATGAGGTTATCTGGAATTTAATTTAAATAAATATAAAATGGTGGTTTAGTTTAGAAAAGTCGGTTTTTCGTTCAACAATCGACAATCAAAAGGGCGAAAAATAAAATGTATAAAAGTGCGTATTACCAACGATATACGAGTCATTTGGTGATAATGATGTGTATACATTTCATCAAAAATGACCACTCCAATTAAATAATTGGTATTTTTAGATTCTGGACAAAGCGAGGAATGTATTGATTTTACAATTATGTGTTTTTTTTTCTTGTTTGTACCCAAAAATTATATTTTATTTATTTATTTAGCTCTCCATAGAAGATAAAATGCCCACAGAACAAGTTCTTATTAGATAGAGTTCTCTGATTGTTACATTCTTGCCCTGTTTCCTATAGAAAATAGCTTCTAATTGATACTTGTTAGCAGGGCCGGACCAGCTAATGATTTTTATTTAACTCGTTAAGTTAGTTTAATAAGATTAAGTTAATAATTAATTATACTTTTATTTTATTTGCTTTATAAGTTAACATAGTTAAAAGGTAAAATTTTCTAATTATGTAACAATATAAAAAATTATAAAATACTTTTCATCATAAAAATTCTTTTTAATTTTATTAAAAGAAATGATCTATCATTGCTTTCAAAATCAGTATATCTTCCACTATGGACCAACGACCGAACTCATCCCCTACTAACTACTGACTGGCTTGTTTTTAGTTTGAAACTATTTTTGAATGTGAATATAATATTTTTTTTACTATGGAAAAATACGAAATTGTATTTTCATATGGTTTATTTTTCACCGTATGACCTCTTGACAAATTAACATTATACTGTGTAGTATGTATAGTTTACACAACATATAATATATTATAATATATGTCGTATTAAATCAACATTAAATATTAATAAAATCACTTGATCCAAAGTTAACCCTAATTCAATGAGTATACACTGTAGTAAAATTATATGGCATTTGTGTTAAACTCATTTCAAACGACAAAATATTATTATACTTATTATAATATTATTATATGATAATACTATTTTGTTAAAATATAGTTTATTTTGTTGTATAAAATATTTTTAGCATTTCTTGACTATTAACACGTAATATCACGACTTAAAATATATACCTACGATGAATTATTTATCAAATATAATTCTATGCAATTGCAAAATTAAAAAGTTACAGCTCTCATTATGTATAATGCACTTATATTAACCAGATATGGATAGATTAAACCAAATTGCATTATTATTGACGAGTATAGGTACTATCTGTAATCATTTTTACATACATAATATAATTTTTATTTTTATCATAATAAAGCATTAGTATACATTTTTTATTATTTAACACATTTTAATTTTTCAAATTAACTAATTAATGCAATAATTATTTTATCTATCCAACAGTCAATTATTCATAAACAACAAAGTTACTTTGCGAAAGCATTTACATTGTATGTCAATAGAGATAATAACAAATTTGAGATAAATAAACAATTTTTTATTGAAAAGTAATTTAAGTAATCTTTATGAATCTGATAAAAACAATTAAAAATACATAAATGAATTACAAGCAGTCCACATATGGAATAAAATATATAAAAAATTATAATTCTATTATCATTGTTATGACTGTTGTTAAATATTAATTAATAAATAATTATTAAATAATAAATACTAAATAACTTGGTCTTGATAATCATTCTTACTTTGTACAACAGAGCTGTAGACTTTGCGAAGTGTACAATTCTGGAATTTTAAAGTGTGTGACACATGCTATAGAGCTAGAATATTGACTAAAATTGAATTTAGAATAAAGTTTGTTCCGTATTATTAATAATTTTTTTTATCATATTTATTACCGACAAAAGTATTTATTGTAATTCAACTCTTGCCATCGAATTATGATGTGGAGTAGATTAAATAGATTATAAATCACATAGCATATTTTTTTCTGAATTCAGCAAATTGTTGTTATATAATTTACACCTATGCTTGAAATTCAAGATAATAATATATTGCGCATATGAACTTTAGTTCGATATTATTGTTTTGAAGCATGCGAACGGACTTATAATATGATATCTCTCGAATTACATCGAAATACAAAAGTAAAAAGTAAAAAAAAAAAAAAAAAAAACCAATCCATATAATATATTATTATCTGAAATAATTCGAATTTTTTTAAAACGAAAAATACCACTATGCAGACTTTAAATATGCATATCAGACATTATATTAGACGAGTCTTTTGGTTTTTCAATCGTTCGAACGTAATTGCAACACATAATATACGTATTATTAATGAGAAAATTATAAATTTGATGACATAATGTTTATTTTGTATTTACTCGCCGTGTATTGTCATTTAGACTGGATAAATAACAATATTTTCGTACACGCGTTATTACGACATTCTTCGTACCCTGAAAATATCTATATAAACACCGCACAGACAACACACCTGAATTCCACAAATCGCTCCGGCGTTACCTTGACCTTACCATTAAGCAACTACCTACTTTACTTACATTATGTTCGAGTGCGTCATAAAAAATAAAACACAATATTGCATATAATATATAGTAAGTAAACTACACCCTTTTGTTTTTCGTAGAGATATTTATCGAAAATTCCACGTTGCTTACGAATCAAATCAAGCGAGTGTAATTTATTGTATTTTTTTTTTTTTTTTGTCTATTACAAAGATTAAAAAATTATTTAGGTTAAATGTACACGATATCCTGACTCGTATACCGAAAAATTAAACGCGTATATACCAAGTCAAAACATTAATTTATTAAAAACAATTTTTATTATAAGTACTTAAATATAAACATATCGATTTTTAAATTATACATGAGAACCTATTTACAAAGTGTACGGTTTTATTTATAGTTGGAAGTTCGCGTGTTTGGAAACGTAAAGTTCTATTTAAAGGATTAGAATTTTTATTGTAATAGGGTCGCAAACAATAAACAATACAATTTGGTATTTTCAAAAAAAAATAAATATTAGACGTGCATTTCTAAAACTTTGAAAGTTATAAACGTTGATAGTATAGTTAATACTCGTATAGTATAGTATTGTTCCTGCAGTCCTTGGAATGAACTAGCTCATATGAACTAATTTCAAAATGCACAAAACAAAATACAAAGATTAATTGATTTTTTTTTCAATTGGCTAAGAAGTTAAATTACATATTATTATTATAATGACTTTTCCATCATAATTTTCGACATTATTTGGAAAAAAATATACTATAATTTATATTAAGCGAGGTCAATGGTAATATTTAATATAAATAAAAAAAATGTTTATGAAATAATTAGAACATTTGGGAAAAATAAACTCATAAACATACTAAGTTAATTTCCTAAATTTTTAGATTATAGTTAGAGTATTGTACAACGAATACCTAGTAATACATTTTTAGGTCTTAAATCTGAAATTAACCCTTTATATGATTTAAATATTTTAAAATTCTAAATCTCTATAAATTGACCCGAATTGAAAAATATAAAAAAAAAAATGTTTATGTAAATATTGTATTTAAATACACAATTTTGGTGAAAATTTCAAGTCTGAGATCATTAAATTTTACGAAATCACCAAGTTATTTTTAACAAACTCGTGTCTTTAGTAATTTTTCAATAGTTTTCCTTATTCATTAAAAAAAAAAACTATTGGGATAATTGACCTTTCTAAAGTATCACCTACATCAATTAATTTGATTAAGAAAAATGGATAAGCATGACGTAACGATTGGAGCATTCTATCTAAATAATTTTTAAGTGCACGTCATTGTAAAACCAGCACTTTAATTTACTATAATTAATACCCACTTCGCTTAAAATCTAAAAGTAAGTATATCAATTTGATATATATTATATAAGTTATTTAGTAAAAAAATTCTTATTACTTTATCCTTCCAACAGTCAATTATATATGTATATATTATAATTTATAAAATTATTTTATTCAACTATATACATTGTATAACAAAAGATATTAAAAAACTTACAAATAGAAAAATTGTTTATGGAGCGAAATGTTTGTCAGATATATGTTCACAATAATTGTATTCATTGAATTGGTAAATTTCTCAATTATCAAGTTTCATGTATTTTCAGTATACATAATATATATTATTGATTGTCTGTTAACTCATTTAATAATGATGCGAAGTTGTTCATTCTAACTAAAATATATAGCCGGATGGTCCTAATTTTTATATTAATATTTTACGGTATTAAAGAGTAATTTTTTGTAAATTGATGATTTACAACTTCTTGATCGTAAAATTATAAATAATTGTGGTTGATCTGAAAGTTTGACAATTGTAATGTTATTTTTTACGACGCATTATATTCGGTATATACAAGCAAAATATCATGTTATACCCCATGACCTTTTAGTAAACGCGTATACCCGTATACGATATTATAAAATATGGTTACAAGGACGAATTTGTGGTATGTCATGAGTCCTTTACACTATGCAGACTATAGGGAAAATATTACACTAATACACACGAATGTATTCATTATTTTAAACGTAGAGTTATCAACCAAAATATTTAATCACAATATATAACGGGCTCAAAACCAAAAATGTTTAAACCACCTGTTTGGAAATAGTATTTTTCTTTTATTACTAAATTTTTGAATTTTATTCTGGCTATATTTTGAAATAAGAATGAACATGTTGCAGAGGATAAAATGATTTTGAATCAATATTAAAAATTCAAGAATGTTTCCTTAAACGGTTTGAAAACACCAAGTTTAGAACTTTTTGGTTTTGAATCCTGTACGATACATACAGTGGTGTCATTTTTTCTGGAGGAGAAGGGTGGTCCAAATATATTAAAAACCAATAATTTATTTAACCTTTATATATTTTATATCTATAGAGATAAAATTGATTAGTTGACAAAAAAGGACTGTTGTTAAAAGGGAGGGAAGTTCCGGGGTACATGTTCTATTTTGGTATATATATTACTTATTCAAAACATTTCATTTGAATTTTAAAATTTTCGAAATTTTTATGTTAAATTTTTATATTAGGTGCCTTAAATGCACCTAATTTTGATATTTTTTTAATTATTTGAATCATACGGAAAAAATGGTAATCATTATGGGGCCGCAATATCTGCGATTTTTAAGGGGTTCTGTATAGGAAATTTTCAAGAAATATTATGGAAAAAAAAATCTAACAATTTAGAAATATTTAAGTACATTTTAAAATTAATCTAAAAATATCCCCTTACCCGTATCACATTTTATTGTTGTGTAATCACAAAATTTCCTCTTAAAAGACCAATAAGTGTGATAAAATCATGGAAATTTAGAATGTCGGATTTACAATCTGTAAACAGATTTCAATGTTTCGACTTGTATTTTTAGGGATTGATCGAGGGAGTTTTCTTTATTATTATAGGTTAAAATATAATCGATGTTTAAAAATTGCGATTTTTTAATGATAAATCACATAACTAAAAAAAAAAAAAAACAATGAAAATAAACTACTCGATCGATTCTTAGAATACAAGCTGATGAATTGAAAACAGTCTTCAGAATTGAAATCCGGGTTTTCAAAGTTTTACAGTTTTATCACGCTTTTAGTTCGATTAATCGTTAATATTACGGGCCCCATTAGCATGAATAAATTTTAGTGATTAAATAATTTTTTCAGCATTACATTTTTTATATTCATAGATATTTCCTAATTATATAACATTAAAATAAAAAAAAAACTGTACAACTAATGGTGGTTTTTGTTTAGATTATTTCAAGATGTATGTTGAAAATTAAGAATATATTATTAAGTTTAGTTAAGTTTAAAATAATAATTTGATATACTCTTAAGTTTTAAATGATGCATTTTCTTTATATTTTAAGCTGATTATTCCTTAGTTTGACAATAAATGATAAAAGTACATAAGAACTACAGCCCAGTAATAATAATATATTTCATTGAATTTTAATTATCAAAAATCTCTAGCCACAAATGTTAAATTATTTTATATGGTAAATCCATTAATTGGATATTCAATTATGTTTAAAATATTTTTAATAAATAAAAAATAATATATATATATATATAGGTATTAAACATTATTAAAATAATTTTAAATTTTTTCTAACCTCGTGTAAAATACATATTTTGTGAAATTTTCAAGCATCCAGAACCAATATTTTCGGATTTATGACGAAGTAACCAATATTTTAATCTTTATATTCGTATTTTTTCAATAGTTTTTTCTGATATATTTTCCAAAATCAATAAATTACCTTCTGATAAAATGTTGTACCAAAAAATGTGTATGCATGACAAAAATTATATCATGACATTATGAATGTCATGGTAAAATATATTTTGCAAAATGTAATCATTATATTCATTTTTAGTAATTATTAATACTTTTTTTAAGTGATCACACTCTATTTCCATTTATTGTTGTTTAAAAAAATCCTATCTAAAAAAATGTATTAAAGGTATTTAATTTTTAAAATTAATACTTTTTGGTTCTGTGAGGTTTAGTACCACTAGACTCCCCTCCCTCTTAAATACACTAATAAATACAATAAGTGCATCAGAATTTCGTGGAAATTGGGAATATTTTCGGATCAAGCAATGTTCGTGTTACTAGTTTACCGTCATGAACAAAGATAAGCTGTGATATATTAATGGTTTGCAGCTCAAGGATAGATAGGATAGATAATGCACATCGCATATCCCTATTCTGATATAAAATTCCACATATATATATATATATATATATATAAATATATATTGTTTAAATATAGAACAATGTTGTAATAGATTATTATAAATAAAGTAAAAAAAAAGACAATTTCTCGCCAAATGTTTTTCGTTCTTTTTTTTTATTTTTTGCCTCCCAAACTTTACTATTTAACTGATTATACATTTGTTGTTGTATTTCTAGGATAAATATATATATTATATATTTTACTAAATTTAGTGGTAAAAATTGTCAAGTTGACAGATAAAAAGATCAAAAGCATCTATAATAATGACGACGGGACTGGAGTCTACGTACTCCTATTGTTTTTTTTTTTTTTTTTAATAGGTAATGCATTTTCAGAAAATATAATTTGAATTTTGTATTTGTTGAGATTTTTAGTTTTCAACGAAGTTCTGTGAAATACTTTTCGACCAGTAAACTTGATATGATCGGTACACGTGACTCCATTCTCCGGTAGGAAATTTAATAAGAAATGTTCTTTAATAATACTCAAGTTATTTTTTAATTTAATAAACGCGTATGGAAGAATTCTAGAAGAACTATCGAAAAATTACTGATAAGCACGCCCATCCAAATCGGTTTTTGTTATAAATTCGATATTATTATTTTAAAATCATATAAGTAACACTGAATATGTTTTTTACTATAAAATTTTGACAGTCATAAATTTTATAACATTTTCAAAGTTTTTTATTTCAACTTTGAGCTATATTTATAGAAATTATAGATTTCAAGGATTTTAATTTTTAAGTTTTAAATTTTAAGACTTTAATATTTAATAAAAAGTTAAACATAGGTACGTTAAGCTCTACTAATTCAATGCTGGATATTAACGAGTTGATAAGTTAACAGTTAAGTTAAAAGTTTTTTAATTTTAACTTTTAACTTAACTTATATACTAACTTATTTTTGGTTATATTAACTGTTAAATAACGAGTTGCTTTTATTAAAACTCAGTTAGTTAATTTTGAAATAATTGATACATTTTCATATCATATTTTGTACCCCCTACCGACCGGTATTTTATTTTATTTATTCGTCTACAATTAAGCACGCGGTTTAATATTATATGAACATTTGAACATTATTATAACCAAAATTGAAATTATTCGTATTATTGCAGTTTCTAAGGGTCATATTCTAATGAAAGGATCATACACGTACACGGCACGATTCAATTATATTGTATACTTACTGTTTTGTTTTTTCGCCATGTTCCTGGCCTTGGCCCTTTCCACTTCCTGCATGGCGACATTCGGAAATGTGCCTATGAACAGACAAATACAAGTAGTTTTATAGCAGCTGATACGATGACAGACACAAGGGGAAATTTTAACATTTTGAAATGTTCATGTTATTAAATTGCATACTTTATTTTTCATCTGAATGGGTAGTCGATGTTCACGATAGATCAGAATAAAATGGTTCTATGGTGCGCGTTATTTTCAAATTATTCAGGAGTGCAGTTTTTAATTTCTATTGTATAGATACCGCGGCGCATTAGTATTGATTTAGAACATTTTGACTCGACGTAATACTCTACTCATTTGATATTGATCGGACGAATCGGTTTATTCTGACATTTAAAATTAATATAATAATATTATTATATAGTCCGCATAAAAAGTAATAATAGGATACGAAAAAGTACTTTTTGAAAAATTGGTGATATAGAACATAAAGATACACGATACCCGTATATTTTGGCTCTGTCTAACCGATTGATAATATACACAATTTACGTTCATCGTTTTTAACGCAACTTTTCATTTTTAATATTAGAATAAATTGACCTATTTCCAAATTTTTCCTTTGCTATGCGTAACTGGACGGAATGAATTAGAATCCAAACCGTTTCGCTCAAGTTTTGAGAAATCCCATTAATTGTAGGATAAGGTGAGTGTGACTCGGTAAGAGTTTTAGAGTAGGTTCAGCATGTTCACTGGACGGGGACGTTTCCATTCCTTGGTTTTGAAACTTAATCCAAGGATTTGCAGGATGGGTAGATGTTGAAGTTTTGTGGAACATTGCTGTTATTATTCCTTGTTTAATGGTTGAAACGTTGAATGAGTTTCCAAATACATCGTTTCTGATGTAACATGGTGCTCCAGTTATAGTTCTTAGAGCAACGTTCTGTATGGATTTCTAATTTTTTTTCCAATGGCAGTCTTTAATCAATGCCCCCCAGGCTGTACCGGCATAAGTAATTATAGAGTTTATGTACATTTTTATAATTGAGAGCTTCACTCTTATCGGAAGAAGGCTGTTGATTGAATACATGGCCGGATATTTCCAAATGTATAGACCGTATTTTATAAGTGTTTTTCGAAATTTCAATTTCGTAAAGAAACAGATATATTTTTAAATCCCAAACATTTAAATATATATGTCTCTCGACAATGAGATGATACTATGGCATAATACATACCCAATGATCTCGTCTATAAATTTGGTAATAAGTCAATTTACTCTATTATTAAAAACGACAAAGTTGTGCTAAAAATGAATGCTATACGTGAATTTCGTATATATCATCGTGTTATAGGTTGGACGGAAACAAAGAAATGCAGGTATCACGCGTATGCATGATATTAACCCACCCACGATATGTTCTTTTCACCGTACGCAGACAAGTTTTAGCTGCTAGGGCTTATGTATAGCAATGGTATTGAAATGCACGTTTCATTTACTGGTAAAACCAGTTGGTAAAAGATTGGTAAAAACCAGTTGGTAACTTCATTTACTTTAGGCGTGCGCACGGATGCAGGAGGATGCGCTTGCACCGCACCTGACCACCAGTATGGTTGGGCCATTAAAAATAATGCTGGTCGGGTTAACGTTTTTGTGGTTTCCGAAAACACTCGAGCGTTTGCGTGTTAAACTCCGCCAATTTACACGTTATACGAAAGATTTTTTTGTAGTATTGTTTTTTTTTTTTGCTCGTGTCCTCTTTTCGCCCAAAGCTCTGCACGAGATGTAATAGGGCTGATAAAAAAAAAAAAAAAAAAAAAAAAACGTTTGCCGCACTCGAGACACCCCTCCCTCCCGGGCACGCTTATGATGTTCACATTTTCCATTTTTTTTTTTCACTTTAGCTACTTACCTCTCTTGCCGCCGAGCGCAGGCGGACCATAGTTATGTCTCCCCGTGGGAGACGACGAGCTGAGCCAACAGTAAATGATGGCCTTTGCGTTCGCAGGGCGTCCGGAATCGGTCCACCGAGGTCGGCGGAAACGGTGTTTGGATAACGGTAACGTCGTCGTCGTCGTCGTCGTCGTCGATGCGGACACTTATAAAGGTCGCGTACTCAAATGTCAGCCGCGACCGTCTCGTCCCGCGGAGTTGGGCGTTCGCACTGACCGCCGTAGTCCGGGGAGCTGTCGATATACGCGCGCCGCGGAACGCTCGGCGAGCGCAAGCGCCCGGCGTCGTCCGCTCGCCGGCGCGCCCCGTCGTCGGCGGCATCCGCTGCGTCTTAAGACCGTGTCACACGAGGCGATTTTACTCGCCGCGACTGTTCGCTACGACCAATCTCGCCACGTCCAGTCGCCGCGACTAGCTCGTCACACATGGAGTTGTTCGAGGCAGCGAGTAGTATAGAAATTATTATTATTATTATTATAAAGAGTATATTGATAGTATATTACTATATTATGATCAATAATTATTATCAGTCAAAAAAAATGTCGTCTTTCGTGCCACGACGTATCGTAAACCGAATAATTCGTTTTACGCGTGCACGACTAGCAGAACGATTGATTTATGAAGTATACAAAATACTCAAAAGAAAAAGTGGCATCGTGACTGGATCAGTAAAAGAGAAAAATTTGGGACTGCCGACTGGCACATGAAAGAACTGGCTGAAGAGGATCCTTCTGCTCATAGAAATATTGCGCGGTTATCACAGGCGAAATTTGACGTATCTCATAATGCGTCGTATTTTCTGTATACTAATAACACTGAACCAAATATCATTGGTAGAATTAACAATATGCAATAATCAAATTTTAACAAACGAATATTTGTTGAAATAATACAATTTTTATTAATTTAATGTATATATTGTTAAATTAACAAAACATGTGTTTACAATAACAAATTCATTTTGTATATTTCACAAAATATATAAGTTATAATTTAATAAAAATAATTTGTAAAATTAATACAGATTTTATTATTATAATAAAATTTGTTATTAAATTGAAAAAATATTCTGCTTAAATCGACTATTTTGATTAAAAAATGGGCGTTTGTTCAACGAAGAAGAGAGAGAGAAATGAACACAATATATTTGTTAATTCAAATGAATTTGTATTAAATTGGACAATTTTACCCAAGACATTGATAAAATATATTGTTAAATCAATAATACGTTTTGTTATTTTACTGTTAAATTAACAGATATTTTATTTCTAAATCAACAAACATTTTATTGGATGTATACTAACAACCATATTATTAAATCAATCTATATTTCTATTGAAATTACAGATACATTAGGTTCAGTGAAGAGTTTATACTAATTATATGTCCATTTTAATGCCTGTCTCTTGCTTGTTTTCTATTATGCAGAAAAATATGTCGACGACAATTCGAATTTATTAAATAAAAACGTAATGAAATAAACTACGACTGATAATAAAATTGATATTGATAATAGCGACGATAGGTGTTGCTATAATAGCTACTCGCGAGTGCCGCTGTCACACGGTGCGACGCTACAGTTTTTAGTAGGTAGCGATTAGGTCGCGCGTTTCTGGCGATTCTATGCGCCGTTACTATTTTGTAGCTACGACTGATTCATGTCATCAAATAAATTAGTTTTCTAATATAATATATACAAGGAGGTTATATAGACATTTAATTTTCCAAATTTGAGATTATAGAGATAAATATGTGATTTTCTGTTATAATCTTTTTATCAAAACGACCGTTTCGATAATTTTCAACGACCGGTCTGCCGTAAGAATTTTCAAATAATTGTAATTATACATTAATTATTTAATAATCTTTATCGGATAGCAAAATTTGCATGCATTATTTCTGTATGTCACTGATTAAATTAGTGTTATTGCGTGTTTTAGAATAATAATTATTATAAAGTATTATTATACCGGGTAAGTTGGGGGGGGGGGGGGGGGGTAAGT
>JAIPRL010007573.1:0-23034 GCA_025469235.1 Pemphigus obesinymphae
CTCGAAATTATTCTTCTCGTTAAATTTGATAATAGGTGTTTAAGCTCTAAATCTAACCAAAATGCCATAATTTAAATTTTGCGTTGTATAATTTTGCTATATTGCCAATTAGATGGACGGAGACAGAGAATGAGGGTATAACCTCCTATATAACATCCTCTTAACAAATAAAGTAATAATATTATCTCCATCCAACTCATCCAATACGACTTGACACGAATGAAACCTAATCAACCCGACCCTACCAAACAGCGGCGTATTTTAAATTTTTATCATGGGGGGGGGGGTAGCCGTTATAATTCAGATAAAAAAACAGAATTTATTGTTTCGGTACTGCAATTTACCAACGGGTGACAATAGTTAATATATATGTATTCGTAAAAGCCTAAAAAAGGTCCCAAAAAGAAATTATACGTTTCGATGATTTTTTTTTTGTTTCTGGGGGTGGGTCAGAACCACCGGGACCCCCCCCTCACCATAAATACGCCACTGTCACCAAATAAACATTAAAACTCAGCTGCGATCCGACTAGGTGCAATCCGGCAATTGATAAAAACCATGCCGATTCTCGTAGGATTTTATAGTGGCTATATGGTACAAAATGAAATTCAGCAAAACACAGCGTACAGTGTATTTTATTCCTGAGCTCGCTTTATTATTTTATTATTTAGGTACCTATGTATATCTTAGAAATACTATACATTTTTATTATTATATTAGTCGTGTACGATGGTTTATATATTATTATTATTTTTAGAAACTGAGCAAGATGGATTGGCACGATTCGCTAACCAAATTTCTTCGGATAGATTTCTAGAAAACAAACAGCTCGCATCATATATACGGCGATTTTCCGGGATTGAGGGTTATAGCTGGTTAGGTGACAATTGAAGACGGTTCGGGTTCATAATGTTATTATACAAATGGTCGGATACGTTTTCGTCGTGTGTAATACGAACCCCTATATGTTAAACGACATAAGGGTGCGGGTGGTTATAATCCGTCCGGAAACGTTAACTTTACAAACTATCGCAGAGATATTAGGTGTACAATATTATATACCTAAGCATATATTATTATATATCATGTTTTGGCGATTGGTGTCTTGTTTGTGCCATCGCCTTCCTGTCAGATTGTTATTTTTTTTCGGGTGACGTCAGATTGCCTTCCTAAATTCAGGTAAACCGAGAAATCGTCGAGAAATGTCTACATTGATTCAGTCCTGCAATGAGCCATAATATAATAATATAGTCCTATAAACTATATTAATGTACAAAATCCACGAATATCGATTTTACTGAAAATTGTAAACAATTATATTGTTCAAGCTACCTATATTAAAGAAAAAACTTTATAGTATTATTGATGTTTTATTATGACTCTGGGTTTTTTGTCTTTGTTCAATTGATATTTATTTTGCATTCGTATTTCTACTTCGCTTTTTAAAAATAAAAAAATAAAAATGTTAAAGTATGTCACTAAGTATTTCGTTATGCTCTTCAATAGCATCGTTAAACATTTGAACATCACAGGTTGTGTATAGATTTTACATCATTAATATTTTAAAGAATAGTCCAGATACAAAAAGTGGAAGTTGGCCCATTGTCTTTTCGATCTCTTTGATACTTTTGAATTTAAAAGTAAAGATCATTGCATTCAAAAGTCGATTTTGAGTGAAGTTTAGTATAATATTATTAAAAAAAATAATAATAAATAAATATATTAATATATAGCCAAGCACGGCAACTTTATTTGTCATTTTGTTATTTCCCCTAAATTTATAAAATATTTCTGTTATAAAAGATAACTTTTCTTACGCTTAAGGAAACTACATATAAATCGAAAAATTACATCTTTAAAGTATCAACTAGAACCAATCGTATATAAAAAAAGCTGTTTATTCCAACGCTGGCTCGACTCCTACTACCCGAAAAAAAACAATATCATGTTAAAATCAATACATTTTTCACTTATTTTATATCACTATATAACTATTATATAACTAATAATAGATACATAAATGTAATAACAATTGACAATTAGAAAAAAACATTATTATTTGTGATATCTATATCTGCTTGTGGGTATTGTTGTTATACTAATTATTCTCTTTATTAATTAGTAGTTTAGAATATATTATTTTAAAAATATTTTAATATCACGAGATCTGTTAATCCAATATATCTCAATTTTGATTGGTTGTAAGGTTTATCAAAGTTAATGAATGGGAATTACCAATAATTAATAAAAAAAAAACCACGTGACCTACCAAAATATTAATTTAGAGGCCGGCAAATCACGCAGTGAGGTTATAATTTTTAAATACATTTTAAATTGAGCCTTCGGAATAAGACGGTAAAAGTTGGATTTCAACAATTCACAACGTAGGTTTTCAATTTCAGTAGAAAATACGAGTTTATTCATAAAGTTTTCCCGTTAAACCTAGCATACCTTGTGGGTAAATTATATAGATAGGTACATAGAGTTAATTTAATTAGGAAAAAGTTACTCCAAAAGGTTAGGTCGTCGACCGCTTTTAAATTACCTTATTATAATTATTAAACAAAGTCTATTATTTAAATATCTACTAGTTATGGCACGAATGAAAATTATTATTAAACTTTTGATGAAAAATTTTTTTAACCTTTTTAGTGCTACAAGGTTTTTTGAATTGTTACCCTCCAGGAATGCATAAGATTGATATTTTTTATTTAAAATTTTTATGTACCTACTCATAACATTTTCAAAATCTGTGATACTTAACTTTTTGATTTTTGCGGCCAGTAGTTCCCAAGATTTCATGATTATCGGATAATCAGTAAATGGAATGAAATAACGTATCATATTGAAATATAATTGGTTAAACGTATTTTCCTATAAATAATAATAATTTTAAACTTGAATCGTAAAACGGAAAATTCGCGAGCAATTATTATATCACCAATATTGAGATAACCTATTGAGAACGCTTGATAAAAGCAAAAATTAAAATATTGATTTACATCATTGAACAAATGGTAATTAATTTTTTTTTTTTAATAAATTTGAAATTTTATTTTCCATCGATTTCACGTATATAGAACGAATAGATAAAGTTTTTATATACCTTGACGAGTATACTCGTCCATAGAATTCAAAAGGTTAAGTTTTGTATATATAAAATAAATATAAATGTATTATATGAATTTGTTTATACATTTTTTTTTTGATTTTTTTCATTTGACGCTGCAGTTATATTATAATTATAGAAAAATCAAAGTGAACATTTGAATGGAAAACATTTCATATAACATTAGTATCACAAAAAAAATCTATTATTTTAAAATCAATCGTAATAATTGCAGACGTCCACCGACATGTCATAGGTTAGATGTAATTTATTCGTTGATTCTATTACCGTATTACCTATATGAATAAAATGTTACATGCAGTGTGTTTCTAAAATAAATACGGACAATTCGTACACATACCTACTCAGTATACAATGACGAAAGTTTTGAAATTCTTTTCTACCATTAAAAACTAAGTTTTTAAATTGTATTTCATTGTATTTTGAGAAAAATAGAAAAAGTAAGTACACCATTTTTCAGAAATTATAATTTTTCTGTAAAATTCTCATACGAATCAATATGTCCAATCATTTTTCTTCATTTTCGCCCATTTATAACGTTTTGACGCTCAATGTCGTCTGATGTCGCCATGATGAAAAAAATGATCTGACATGATAGGTATGAAAAATTTGCAGAAAATATAATAGTATCATTTATTTATTTACGTGTAACTAATTAACACGGGTTTTAAATTAAAAAACCTTGCATTTTTTTACATTTATATCTAAAATATTGTAATAAATGTATAAATATTTCTCGATATTTATTAAAAATAACTCCATAATATTTCCTAAAAATTTCTCATATGCATCAATATGTCACATCACTTTTTTCATCATAGCGATATTAGGTGACACTGAGCGTCAAAATGTTCATAAATAGCCGAATATGAGGCTAACTAATATGACATATCGATTTGTATGATAATTTTGCATAAAATATCATCGTGTATTTATTTTTAAATTTATCTCAATATACTATGAATAATAATTTAAAAACATATAGGTTTTAAAGGGAGAAAATTTTTTTCCAAAACATTTGTCGTTGTATTTTCGGTATTCGTTTTAGAAACCCCCTGTTTGTACTTATAGGGCTGCACTTACTTAAATATTATTTACATTATAATAGACATAATATCATAGAACGGAATATAAATAATTTTTTCCTCTCGTAGATTTTCGTTAACATTTTATTATGATAACACGTACAAAATAATATTTAATATTATAAGTAAAGTGATTGAAGTCAAGAAGTCATTGTAATAGTCATCAGTGATTTATTTATAATATATCCATGTTTGACACGATATATTGTATTTAATATTTAAAAATTAAATCGAATAACTCAATTGTTCTGTATATTAAACGTGCCTATAAATTATTAATTCATGTTTATCGAAACGATAATAATTATTGCTATTATGTTGCGTACAAAAATGAAAATTCAATTTATTTTTGAAATCGTATTTGAATTTTTACTATTTGTCGAAATGAATAGCGCATGTAAATAACAAAATCGTTATTTAGCTTCGACTTTCCATCAATAAACCTCCGTTATTGTTTCAAAAACAAACGACACTATCCATGTATATTCCTATTGTAGCATTGTAGCAGTTCCGATATATTATTTTGTAATACATAATAATATGTAATATAATATATTTTATCAATTATTATCGTTGCAGATATTACACATTGTACATCACAGAATTGTATTTAATCCATATTAACCAGATATCAGAAACGTATAAACTCGAAATATCAATGTAACAACACGGTGTTATTCCATTTATTCGAAGTCATTATCAATATTAATTTCGCCAAAATTGTATTCTGTTTATACAAGAAAGAAATATCATCATCATCTTCTACAGTCTAAATTATTCGACTGATCACAATTATTGTCGTGATTTTTTTATAAGAGCTGTTATATTATTATATAGTAATAACAAAATGTTTTGCGTATAGGTATGTTAAAAAATTGTCACGCCCGTTCGAATCGTTTATTGTTCACAATATTTAATTGTATTAATTTGATGACAGATATTTATTTTAATTTAAATGAGTCCAACATTGAAAATAATTATACTATAAATTTCGTTAAATAATATTTAATTATGTTTAATTAATACTTTATGCAATTTATAGTCTAGTTTCCAAGGTCATATTCATAATAATTTATATACTCATAGAATATATATGATTATAATATTATCTGAATGTGAATATGTGTAATAATAGACACTAATATAACCTGTGATTTATTATTTTAGTTTTACCATATGTATGTGTGATCGTCTAAAAATCAAGTATAAAAAACTAACCTATAATTTGTAATTATATCATATATTTATGTCTGAGTTAAAGAATGAAATGTATGAAAATTTCACGTTTCCTCAAATAAATGGATGAAGTACCGTCAATCCTTTGGTGGTAACAAGATATAGAGTGTATATAGAGCATATAGAATGTTCCACGAGGATTTAATTATTAGACATTTTTTTGGAATAAATACATAGTATTTAATTTTTCAATTACAATATATGGTTTTACAGAAATTATTTTTAATTTTATAGAAATATAATATATATGTATATATGTATACAAGGACTAAAAAATATACATATTTTTAATATGTAATGTAATGTAATGATAATACATACATTTTTAGATTTTTTCATCATCCATGGGAGGGCCAGTTGGTTCGCGGGCCCAGATGTTTACGCTTGGCTGTAGTTTAAAAACCATAGTAACATAATTAAACAATCACACGACCGACATGATACAGTGAAATAAAATTAAAGTAATAATCGTACGATATCAAATAATGTGTGGTAAATTTTAAAATTGTTAAATACTATGATTTTAATATATATATATAATAGGTATACATTACAAATTTGTACTCCATTTGACAAACTATATAAAAATAAATATAATATGACTGTATGCTTTTGCTATATACCTATACCTATATAAATATAATTACCCGTGGATTTTAATTAATTTTATACTTATAACACACTAATCTGAATGTCCTATTAGCTGTTTGACTAAAACAAATGATCTTTATAAAACATTTATAAATAATATAAATTTTTTGCAATATATATACCTACCTATGTATACATCCATTATTTTTAAAGGCATGCATTATAAATCCATACTTTGATGGAACGTTTTATATTAAATATATTGCATAGTTTCGTTTTGTTAAAAGACAGTAATACCCCTTAAATTTACAATACTTGTAAATAGAAACATAATTATATTTTAGATATATGAATATGAGTGTCATGTATTAGGTCTTGAAGTAAATTTAATTCATGGATTAAATGAGTACAATAAACTAATTGCTTTTTGGTGCAATATAGAACAAACATACATAACAAGCTTGAAATTAATTATATATAATATATATATTATCTAATATGTAAAGAAAAACGAAAATAAATCCATAAAACAAATAAAAATGTTACAAGCGATAATTCAATACCCTTAAATATATTACTGCATTATTATAGACAATTTATATCAATTATTAGGTGTTCTCATAACATAGGTAGGTAGCTAATTTAAATATTTGGTTGAAGGCTGGCACTGGCCACTAGCTACTGGCTTAACTAAAACTTTTCCATGCCAATGTAACAATGTATGTTACATGGTGTACTTAGAACCTATTCATATAGTTTTTGACAATATACATTTTTATGTTAGCCATAGATTTGAGTTGGATGATTTTAAAACTGAAACCTTTATATTCAGTAATATTAATGAATAACTTTACAATATAAAGGTACAATAATTTAAAGAAAAACAACAGAATTTGTACTACTTATCCTGTTAATACTACTTAACCATTCAATTATGACCGTGGTTAGGGAAGTTAACTGAAAAGTGATAAGCGTATTTTGGGTAATAGATCGCATTATCGGTACTGTGGCCTGTGGGTACTGTTTCAACTATCACTCCGATGTAAGTACTTAATACTTAGTCAAATTTATACTCAGCACACTTCTTATTCCTACAATTATATACTATAATTAGTTATAATCTTCGATTATATATTCAAAGTATGTTTAAACAATTATATTGATTAATGAGTACACAATAATCAATGTAATACCTGTAAACTGTACGCGAAGTTGTGTATTTTATTACCGCTTTTTTTATTTTAAACAAAATATGGCTGAAAAAAACAGAAATTACATAGGTGCAAGTTGCTATGGAACGTGGACTTTAAAAAGATAAAAAATAAACATTATTGTAAAACCAATAGCCTTCTTACTTCACTCAGAATCTAAAACAATTATTATTTTTTACAGTCGTTTTATGTACCCATATAGGTATATAATATTATATTGTATTAAATTTTTATAAGCTTTAAATGGCTATTATAAAAAATATTAACTAACCTTCCTATTTTTTTTTTTTAGATTTCTGTAATACGATTAGATTGACGTAATTATAAACAAGTATTAAATTTTCAGCTTTTAAAATGTATTATTTTGTCAAAAATATTAAAATGATTACAAAAAAAAATCGTGATTACCGATTTTCAAGATTTTTTCAATACAATTGGTACAATAAACACTGTATTATATTTTTTGATACTAATACTCAAAAATTACCCTATAAATGACTTAAATGACTCAAAAACTATAATGGTCAAAAATAGCCCAAATTTTAATAAAAAAATTTGATAATTAATCAACAAAAATATAGTATACAGTTACATGTTTGGTGAAAATTTCAAACATTTTAAGAAAAAAATACATATAAAAAAATAAACTCAATTTGATGAAATTGTATTTTTGCTGTTTTTTCGTAATTTTATGGTAGTTTTTCCTTACGCTAAACTATTAAGAAAATCGAAAAATAACCTTTTTAAAGTTGAAACCATATGAAATTTGCTATCAGAAACCGGATAAGCTTTTAATGATTAGTTCATGTTTCCGATCGAAAAGTTGTACACAGAAAAAAATAAAATAAATATAATTTTAAAAGCAATAGCAATAGCTTCCTCGCTCCACTCAGAATCTAAAATATAAGAATACAAATATATATAATATAATGTCAAAAAAGTGTTATATAAAATTAATTTAGTCACTTTTCAATTTTAATATTTATGGTAATTGACAATATATTGACTGTATGAAACGAGTTGGCAGTTAAAAAAAAAATCGTTTTATTTACCTACAACATAAAATATTACGTATTATAGTATATTTGAAAAACGATTTAAAACCACATGAAAAAAGCAAGAAAACACTTGGAAAGATAGATAGGATATAGGAATAGAAGCGGGTCCATCGTCACTTCGGTTCTCGGGCAGGATAATGTTTTGTTATTATTTTAAATTTGAAAGCAATGATAAATCATTGTATTCGATAAATACGATTCTGAGTAGTTTATTGAGTGAAGGTGGGGGGGGGGGTGTTAAAAAATGACCTCTCTAATTAATTTTCTATAAAAAAAGTTCTTTCTGAAATGTATTTTAATTTATATTCCACTGTAAATGCATTATGATATATTGTATCAATATTATATATTTATATATTTTATTATTATAATTTATAATAATACAATTCGAAAACCACCGGCACCCTTCTCCTTAGAATAAAAATAGTTAGATACTAACGTATAGGGATATGCACACCGTATAAGGTGTATATACCATGTAAGTATGCATATACTGTACAAGTATTTTGTTATTTTACTTGCATTTTGCACACACATTTTCTTATACACCGTGTAAAAGCTTAGTTTTTCTTCAAGCTTAAAGAAATGATTGGAATAATCAATAAATAAATTCGATATTTAGAATCTCTGAACTAGGCATATGAATTAATGGATTATTAGATTTTGGATCTACGGTTAACAATATATATATTTAGGTATATTATGTGATCTAAACGAAAAAAAAAGAGAAAAGTCATTAAAATGTTATTTGTATTAAGAGGACGTCGCACTGAATATTTTCAATGGTAAAAACATATTTACGTACAACAAATGAAATGTCATTTTAAAATAATTTTAGAGTTAAAACACTTATTATAAAATTGATAGAAAACAACATTTTGGAGATAACCTCATCGGTGTTTCAAATAATATGTTTAAATGAAGTTACAGTGTCTTAAAAATTAGGGAAAAAATAGCATTTTGTATCTTCGATAACGAGCCTAACATTTGGAAAATTGTAAGACCCCAATGAGGTTATCTCTGAAGTGTCGTCATCTACGAATTTTGTAATAGGTGTTATAACTTTAAAATCACTTTAAAAAGCCTTTTTCTGTGTTTTGGGTAAACGTACTTTTAATTTAAATTATATTGAAATATTCTTTGACTGTTAGATTTTTGTTTTTCTCAAACTATCCGAAAAATCGCGTACACAGAAAACCCCAATATAAAAACGGGGTGTGCGACGTCAGCTCTTAGGATATATGATGTAATAATAATATATGATTATATATTTATATCATCTGCAGTTATGCATTTCTCTCGTCTGTTCCATTGCGGTCATCGACTTATAAAATTACATTAGGTTTGTTCTCCGGGAAACGAGATGAGAGGGTTGTTAACGTCTCCGTCGTATAAAATCTAATGCATTTGTGTGTGCGTGTGTGCGTGTGTGTGTATACAAAGACATAATAATAAACGTGGAAATCTATATGTAACGCGAGCGTAATTGGATCGTTATACGTGTGTACGCCTGAAGAGTTGTCGAATTTTTTTTATTATTTTTTTATACTTTGTGTGATAGTATATTTTCTCCACTCCATATGTCTGTATACACCGAAAGACGGATATATACGACGCGATTTGGCCACAAATGCACTGTGTATATAATAGCCCTATAATACGCATTACCGTGTTATAGGTACCTGTGTCGGTATGTATTTAATGAGTGGTTAGAGGAAATACTACGATACGCGTGTCTGAAAATACTTCGAAACGGAAGAAAATGTTACGGAGATAATGCGTATTGTAATGTTTGTTGAACGTAAAATAGTATAGGTGTGTATGAAAAAAAAATTTCCATTGTCGTTTGAGTATATATATATATATATGTACATACGCAGCGGTGACGATGGCGGCTCTCCGGTAAGATTATTTAGACAGTAAAGGAGGAAAACCAAATATATGTTAAACACGGTGGAAAGTGAAAGAATATACGATAACGTTTCGGGGAAATTTTCGATCCATAAAGTAAGGGTGTTTGGAATTTTTTTTTTACTTTAATATAACGTTTTAAAATATTTCTATACAATTACATAATAATATCATATATAGATTATAGAATAGCTCTAATTTCGAAATACTATATCGTATACTGATACACATATTTTAATTTGTATAGAATTTTAGCCCATTTTTTTCGTACAGTCTACGTAATTTTCGGTTAAATCTTAAATAAAAATACTAGAGCCATGTTCGATTTTCTACAACAAATTACTGTTGTCCGAATCGATAATTATTAAATGTTTATAAATACTCGTATTACGAGATGATGTATCATTAACAACATACATATGAATCGAGTTATCTTACGTATATTTTTTATTAACACACATCATAACTGCTGCAGTATCTAATTTATGTTCTATGGATAATATAATATATAATATACCCAATAAATGTATGTATTTTATACCAAAATATTGACAGAGAATTCGACAATAGAATATTGGATTCAGCACTATAATAATACTTATTTAGTATATTTTTGAGACAAAACAGTAGGTTAGATTCTCAAGAGTTTTTCTTGGATCTCTCCTTGAAAAATAATGTCAGCTTATATAATTTTTACCCTTGTATTATGTAAATATTGTTTGAAATATTTATCTTAATATAATATTCAAATGGTTAGATGGGATTAGTTTATTTACATATTTTTGGGAAGGCGGGGTCTAATAATCTAATGATTCGCGTGTACACAGTATATATTATTTTAGGTCGATACGCTCTCCAGATATTTATCCGCGATTGGCGAACCGACTGGCGAGGCTTCCGAAATTAACCTGGTAATATCTCAATATCCGGACACTTATGCCTTGACCTTTGAACCCAACAATTTTCCCTCAGTAATAGTATAAAAATTTATATGAAAAACTTAATTTATGGCCACTGTCGACTTGTCGATACACAATGATTAATTGAAATCATTCGAAGAAGAGTTTATTCAATGAAACCATGCGGTGAAACTGTTACAATAACATTTATTGTAAGAAGTCGCGAAAGTTTAAATTAAAATTTTTTTTTGATCTGCATATGGGTGTAGTATAATGATAATATAATGATGGTATTTTTACAAGATTGTGACGACTCTTAATTACAAATCATTTCTTATTGAATTTTCTAAATTAAAATAAAACCTCAAGTTTTTAATCCCAGATCTTCCCAGCTCTTAATTTAAGAAGTTATTCGTTAAATCATTATTTGTATAATGACTATAATATTTCTATAATAGTTGAAGATTAAATTAACAAAATAAAAAAAATTTTCATTTTTTAAAATTAACATTTAACATGCAATTTATTTCTATTAGACTTATCTTAGGTATAATTTATGAGTAATTTTGAAACAGACTTTTTAAAAAAAATTGTATTAATGATTAAAAAAAATTCTATATTGAACACATTTCACGTTCAATTATTATTTTTTGTATGTACATATATATCGTACATTAGAATTTAATCAATAAAAAAAAAAAAAAATATAGGCAGTATTCCAGAAAAGTCTATCGCAAAACTAATATTTTTCAATTTAGCTTGTGTTATAAACTGACTGTATTCGACGTTTTGCTATTATATGCATTATTATTGATATAAGAATTGTATCAACAGTTATCTTTGTATATTATAAACTTAACTTGTTTAATTCTATTCTGACCTCTTACAATGTTATATACTTATATACTTATAATGTTTAATAACTATATTCTGTAACATATGCGAAAACGTGTCAGTGACCCACTCTTTACAATTTAATTTTCTTTTTCTCGTTGCAAAATATACTTTAAAATTATAATATTTTTTTAAACCAGTGAAATTTTAAAATTTATATAAATAAAAATACTATTGTGATTTTGTAGATACTTATAACGTTGAAAATTTATATGATTATTGAATAAATTGTTCGAAAATGTATACTTTTGTAAATTTTATATTTTAAAATTTATATCTGTATTCTTACTATTATTAAATGCGTACAGCAGAGATTCAAAAATTCTATATTTTTCAAACGCTTATTTAAATACTTATAATCCTGACAAAGATTTTTTGTTGTACAAACATTGTTACGGTAAGTGATGATCGTTGGAATTGAGATTTGTTGCTAATTAAAAGAAAATAGAAACTCTCGGAAAGGTGGTATACCTAGGTCCAGATCGCCTGGCAGGATCCAAGCAGCAAGTGGACATATTTTATTCAACCGATTGGTGACAATGTTTAATTTAACTTTGTGAGGCGTTGTTTAACTTTACCATACTGTACAATGTACTATCAAACCTTAAATAGTTGTTCAAATGAAGTTTACTGAAATGTTTATAAATATTGAATTAAATGTGGCTAAATGTTTATTAAATGTTAAACATTCTATTTTGAAGGTTTAATAAGGTTTAATAAAGGTTAACATGTTTGATGGAATGGTTACTACATATTTCTTAAGTCTGTCTGTATATAGTTACAAGTTTGATGATTTATTACCAGGGAGATGGTAATTATTTGTTTTATGATTATCAATATCAAAATTTAAAATGATTGCATTCGATTTGTTACTAGGTATACTATACATAGTATATAGTAGCTAGGTTACCTAAATTGTTTTTATATTGTTTATGGAATTATAGTTTATTGTTTAAAATATACGTTTAGAAACAGCAAATTTCGTTTTAAACATTCTTTTACTGGTTTCTTTACGCTTAATAAAATTATTCAGAAATATGAACTAATTTGGTGTAAAAAGTACTCTTTGTCTCAAAACTTCTGCTCGACTTCTTTTACACGAAAAAATACATAAACAAATCTAAAATTGTAAATACTGGGTCTAACCATTAACGCATTCTTATCATTATTCGGACGACGATGTTTAATGATAATATTAATGATAACAGTGACGTCTGATATCAGACGTCACTGTTATCCATCTGACGATACAAATATGACATTTCCTAGTCATTATTAATAGTATTGGAATATTTCATAGATATTACTACTATATATTACTTTATATTGATAGTATTACTTATGTTATTAATAATAGTTAAAGATAATTTTTAAAAATGTATTTATTGTTTGTGTTTGTATTATTTAGGTACATATTCGTATAGTAATATTTATAAAATAATATGTATTGACTATTGTCTGATGTTTCCATTATTATTAAAAATGACTAGAAAATATCATCATTGCCTGAATTATGATCTTTGTGGGTAACATAATCTGTACTATCTGAGCATTGATGGGATGATGGCATAATACGAGAAAGGATTAAAGTACTGAGCGAGCTAAGACTGGCGTAAACCAAAAACCGAACGTTGTTTTACACAGTGATTTAATGATCTGGGATGGTGACTTTATGACGGGTTTCTGTCATGGAGATAGAAAGCCATATGACCGATAGTCTCACTGGGATAAATTTGGCTATTATGCGAGGCAATCTTTCTCTCGTAATGATTATTATAATGACTCGTGAAAAGACGAAATAATAATAATATCATCGTCATATATTTTTTGAAGACAAGGGTGGCATTGTTCTCGCACCTTATCTTCGTTATTATTTGGAAAGTCTCTTACTTCTATTACACTTGAAGAAAGTAATGATGTTAACTATCTATTCCAAAAATTAACATCTATGTAAAATTTTGAAATTTACAACTAATAATGATGCCATATACATTTATAAGAGTACTACATTACAATATAAGGCAACACTTCGTTGAGAAAAAAAAAATTTCTATTCCTACAAAAAATAATTCGCTCACGTATCTATTTCTTAAAAAAAAAAAAAATACAAAATCCATTCTTTTATATTTGTTCCTTAATAAAGGAATTTAAAATCTTTTCTTTTGGAATGCGTTCTTTAACAGCCTACTAAAAAACGCATTTTCGTTAGTACCGAACGAGACAGAGTTCGAATACAAAAAAAACTCAACTAAATCCGATAAGTATTCGTTCAATGATGATACACGTAGACAAAATAATATTTTGTATATTATACAGTATCATTTGACATCATTTGATGACACACTTAAGTCTAAATTACATAATATTTATGTAAATGATTAAATTGTCAAAAAGTCAATAAAAATATTCTATATTTATTCTAAAAAAAGAATAATATACAATGATGGTAACAATGGTTATACAATGATCGTGACTACAAATTTCAGGCTTCAAAATTCAATAATATTTAAAAAAGCTGGTGAAGTAAAGTAATATTTATATATAAAATGAACAAAGTACATCAGTTATTGTATAACAGTACCTAATAAAGTAATAAATAAATTCAATTATAATTATTATTTAAAAACGAATTCTAATTTATATCTAGATTGATTATTCAATATTATTCATATACATTTATATGGATATAAAATTATATATTCATGATAACTAAAAACTCGAATCAGAAATAAATTATTATACTGAAAACCTAGATATATATGAATATACAAAAGCAATGATAATTATTCGGAAAAAAATTTTAAATGAGCTATTTCGGGCCACTTGGCAGATGTGAATCACATTGTATGTTTATTATTGAGATATGCGTTTGTTTGCGAATTTAAATTACATTATAAAAAAGCTATACATTGTGTTTTGTGTTGAGAGTAAAACAAAAATTTTAATTTTTGAAAAATATAAAGTTCACTGTAAAAAAAAAAATACGTAAATTACAAATTAATAAATTAAACATAAATTGTATTATTGTGATAGTAATCTTGACAGGAATTAAAAATGAACTCACCATATAAAGTAATAAAAAACGGACGCTGAAATACTTGTATGCACTCCAATCAGTATTATTCGCGAATGTGAACATTGTAAAAGATACATAAAGTAATACATAGGTAGGCTTATAGCAAGGCAGGTTTTAACGCTCATCAAGATGGTGGGGAGGGGGCAGGGTCGGCTCAAGTAAAAATAGTGCATTAAGGCAAAATCTAATTTTGCAGCTCCTAAAATAAAAAAAATCACAAACCTTTTTCTAGAATTTGCGTATACCCTATGGTGTAAAATTCTTTTCAAACTTTCTTAAAAAACGCAAATAAGCAACAAAAAAAAAGTCCAACTGCGTTCGACCTTCTTTTCCAAATAAGCAAAAAATTCCACCCACTTCTACGTTCTAGATTAGCGCCTATAGCTCGCTTATACCTTGGGCAGGGGCAGAATTAAGAAAAATATTGTTTTACCATCAATTTACTTACACATATAAATAATATAGCATACATATACGTAGGAATATTACTGTACCTACTATTAAAAATATGAATTGGTCTCATTCATTCAAAATTCACCCAAATTCAACAACATTTTTTCTCAATATAATCGATAAGTAAATCTATAAAATAGTTATTTTCAAATTTTTTAAAAATTAAAATTTATTTTTGACGGTTTTCGAAATTTGTTTTTTTTTTTTTTTGTAAACCATGAAAAAACAGAGGCTATTAGTCATATATTTTACTTAAAAAGAAATCTGTAAAATATTAACACTATATCAAGAATTAGGGCTACTGACTTTTCAATTATTTTACATACTGCAGTATATAATATATATTATATATACATAGGTATCTTTATTATATCTAAGGCTGGGTGTTTAACGAATAAAGCTAAAAGTCAAGTAACTTAAAGCGTTACTTTTTTTGAAAACTTTACATATTAACCCATGAATTGCAATAAAATAATTATATACAAATAAAAAGAATATATAAAAGTATAAAATATATAGAAAAAGTTATTTTAAATACACGTATATATAATACGAGTATAATATGAATTATTACGCGTACCTATCACACTTTCAGATTCTTTAATTTTATTCAAAAGCAATTTTCGATTTTAAGTGGCGCAAAGAATCTATTGATGATTTTACAATGGTCATTTTTTCAAATTTTAAATTGTATATACATTTTGTATGTAAACATTTTTTCGTGTAATAGGAGATAAGGAGACGTTTTCGAGTTAAGAGGATTTTTGATTTCTTATAGTTGGTACTTTGAATAGGTAAATTTTTGATTTTATAAGTAGTTTCCACTCTATTTACGGCGTATGCGATATTGCAGTATGCAGAATCTTATAATAATTCAGGTGAAATAACAAATAAATAGTTGTTATAGTAAATAATTTTTTCGTTATAACTGGCTATTCAAAGGTTAAAGTAAGTTTTTGAAAAATAATATTAAACTCGAAATGGTTTTATAGAAATAATTTAATCATTTTTGCTTTCAAAGTTTCAAAATCAATATATCAAACACCTCTATACTATCGACGAGCAAAATACTTTCATCCCTTACTGACCAGTATCTACTTTAAAAATTTAAGACAAAATTAAAAAAATAAATATGACATTAGAGGACATTACTAAAAAGTTTTGTGTATATATTTTGCATATTTTATGCATATTCTTATAAATGGGATATTAAACATGATTTGTATTTGAAATGAGTCATTTTTGGAATTCGTCAGGTTAGACCTATATTTAATATAACCTATAATAAGAAAAAATAAAAATATATTGAAAAATAGAAGTTGTTTTTATTTCTAATTTTTTTTTAAAAAAATGGAGTTTCTTATTTTAAATTAAAAATTAATTAATTAAAAATTTAACACATAAAATTAAAAATAAATTCATATTATTAAAAATAACAATATTCTAATTAAAAATATTAAAAATATTTTCATTTTGTCTTGTTTTTAAATACAGTGTTTTTCTTTTTTTTTTTATAATCTACGTTATATTAATCACTTTTTCGTATTTATTTTTTAAGTATATACCTATATTCTTCTTCTAAATTTTTCATACCTATAGGGGTTTGAACTTTTGGTTCATACCATTTTACCATGTTCATTTTAAATTACATTATATTTTACCAAAAGTCGTAAAAAGTTTTTCAAGTTCCTACTTCTTCAAACCGTCCAATCGTGTGAAAAAGTCTTATGTTTGGAAGTCAATAAAAATAGCTTATTTTAGTTGCTAGGCATTTTAAATTTAATTTTGGATTTAAAGTTTCAATATTTGAACTGAAGAGACTCCGGCTAAATTACATTTTGTATTTTATTTAAAAACAAATTGAAAATTCGATTAGAGAAATTAATATAATATTTTTGTATATAATTGTACTAAAAAAGTACGGTTTTATTTGTTCGACATAATTTTGTGATTTTGTGTACCTATATAAGGAGAAATTTAATAATTCAGATGTATTTGTAGAAGTATTTGTATATTTTTTATATTCATATGATATGATTATTAGTTTCATATAATATATTAAAACGTCAAATTTCCCTTTAATATATTAAAAATGCACATTTTTTCATATTAAAGTTGATTAAAAACTACCTATATAGTATTTTTATTAAATAATTTAATTAAAACTTGTCGAATAATTGAATATAAAATTGCATATAGTAATATACTTATTATTACAGTATATTACATTACTGTAATAATTGAATGATGAGCTATTTGTAAATATCAATAAAATAATATATTTTATTTTAAATTTTACATTAATAAAATCGATTCTAAAACGGGTCTAGTATAGGGAGAAAATACTTCATTTATCAAGAATAATCTTTGTGCATATATTGCATTTGAAATTTATGATAAATTAATGTATACGAAAAAAATGATTCTGAGCGGAGCTCCGGTTTAAGTATTACTGTCAGTTGTTATTTAATCTAACATTAAGTATGTATGAACCGTAAGAACAAATCTAACTAATACGTCTGATTCAGTGTCACCTTATCAGTGTTGGGATTAGATAACTAAAAATTTACCTTGATAAAGATAAAAGATAACATGAAATAAAAATCTTCTAGATAAAGATAAAAGATGAACCAGAAGGATTTATCTAGATAATGATAAAAAATAAACTCACTTTTATCTTGATAAAAAAAAAGATAATTTTTAAATTAAAAAAAAATGTTTGCTAATAATTTCAAGATGTTAAAAATTATGTGTATGATATTAATAATACATAGGCACATACAAATATAAGAATTATTAAAATTTAAATATGTATATATTTTACAAACATTTTCAAACTAATAATATATCATCTTATAAAACTACATAATCATATGAAATAGTACATAGATAACATATTATAATACAAAATACAACTTAATATACTACTTTATATTAAAAAAATGTTTAAAATTGTTGCAGTTTTGGGAATTTTTATTCGGTTTACCAAATTAAACACTAACTTATTTAAACATAAGCAAAATAAAAAAAAGCATAATATATACAAGGTAATGAAAAAACATATTTATTTATTTAAATTCAAACATCGACAGCATAATAACATTTCAAATGTTTTGTCATTAAGTCTGTTTCTCCTTGGGATTAAAATATGTGAAATAACGCTAACTGAGATAGACGATGGAAGAGTTGTGTTATACTTAAAAAAAAAAATTTGACAATTGGTAATGTATTCAAATATGTAATTCTTTTGTTTTTGTCAAGATATGAAAGTGCTTGCACGCTAGCCAAATTAGTAATTAGTAATTTTTAATACTATTGTTTATTTTATTTCTTGATCGTTGATTGGATGTACGTTTTTCAGGAGAACTGTTTGCACTAAAAATTTGAAAAAAATAACCATGGTCGCTATTCTGATCATCGTCAGAATCATTATCATTGAAGTTCAGTAAATTACATTCAGTTATAAATAACTGTTTACATATATCTACAAATGTGTTTGGTACCCAACTGAGTTTAAATTTTGGGATACTGATAGCTGATAAAATAAATGGTTTACTTTTAGGAAGCTCTAAATCAAATATATAATCCAATCCTTTTTCAATGTTGATTAAATTGAAAAAAATCAATGGTTTACAATACAATAAATAAGTTGATTTAATTAGTTTTAATCTGAAAGCAATGATGGTAGGGGCAACATTTCAATTTTCAATGTTTCTATTCCCGGAAGTATACCTACTATGCAACCATGTACGTACATTTTATACAATTGGCATGAAAAACTAGTTTGCACCTTCGACCACAGTCATTTCAGTCACGTTATTGATGATAAACAAAAATATAACGAAAATTATAGACACAAATGTACGCGCTATATAGTACACGGAAACACACATTTTTTTTTTGCATATAAATGCATACATTTTGAGTAAAAGAGTATAGAGGCATATTTTCGCCAATAAGCAATACTTTTGTATATTATTTATAAATGTATCTAAAAAAATTATCTAAATAAATTTACTTATAGATAGGTGAAATTTTCATCTAAATAAAAGATAAAAGGTAAGTAAATAATTATCTATATTATTTATCTAGAAAAAATTATCTAGATAAGTCCCAACACTGTACCTTACTAATTTATATAGTGTTTGGAACGTTCACTTAAAAATTGAATTCGTTCACGTTCACGTTCAATACTTAAAAATAAACTCGTTCACGTTCACATTCTCATTCATTAAAATAATGAACGCGTTCATCTGGTCATGCATTATAATTAATTAACTATTAAAAAAAATACACACATTTCTTATATATTTTCTAAAAATTTACCGATTCATAGTAACTATCGTTTTAATTTTATAGCAGACCCTAGGAAATTGGACTTTTGAGTATTATTGTTGAATCTAATAAGTTTTATGGGGAAATTTTAATATATTTTAATTTAATTTGAACAGTCACGTTCACGTTCTATTTGACAGAAATGTGTGTGGTGTCGTTCACAAAATATGAACGTGAACGCATAAACGTGGGTGCATGAACGTCGTTTTTTCCAAACACTGCTAATTTATGTATTATATAAATAAAATGTCTATACAATATATTTAGGCGTAATATACTGTATTAACTATTACTGTAATAATTATATGTTTAGTAAAATTTCATGTCAAAATCTTCTTTATCGTATTCAACTGAAAATTTTTTTTCCTAATCTTTTTTTTCCGATTACCGATTAAACTAATACTTTTAAACAATGATATACATTAATAACTACATACAATTAGAATCGGCATGCTCAATGTATAATTTGTTCATTTATTTTGATTATACAACAATTTGCATATTTTCCAGAAAAATAATAAAATATAGTTAGAAAGTTGTTAGTTATGCACTGAAAACTACTACAGTATATTATTATATATTCTCTGCTTATAATTTTATATAACAAAATATAGTTGTAAATAGGATTGATTTCAGAGGGCGAAAATTACTATGGGAAATGCGATATGTGCGTAGATTTGAAAAACAAACATCATCGTACAACCACTCGGGATCTAAAATAATTTTTAATCATCGATTTTTGAATTTAGAAGTATTTTACGATTAACGTTTATTAAATTTTTTCAGTTCTTAAAAATCTAATTTTACCAATTATTTGGACTTAAATTTGTGGAAAAATTTAAATGGCTATAAAAAGAAATGGTGGTCATGGATTTTAAAGATTTTTTGAATTTAAATAGAATAATGTATAAACCTTGTGTAAAATGTTCAGGACTTAAAATCCTAAATTACCTCTTATAGAACTCAAAATATTTATTTATTTTTAACTTAATCGCCGTGAATGAAGTATTTGGTGTCAATTTCAAAATTTTAAAACCATTATTTTCGAAATTACGAAGAAATACAAAAAATTCGATTTGAAAAAATCGTATTTTTGCCATTTTTTCTACACTATAAGAATCTAAAAGTGCTATATAATATAACATTTAGGTCTATACACTTTAAGTCATTAATATAATTTGGTTTAAAAATAATTTTTATAAATAATTATATAATAATTGTATGTTTGTCTTCAAATAAAATCATAATATAATTTGTATATTTATTCAAAGCGTGTACAAATAACTTGCGTTAGAGGAGTTTTAGAGCGTTATTACCTTTTAATCGTTACCTTAGCTAAGTTTCGTAAAATATACAGAAGTTTAAAGTGTAGTCTTAACATTTACATATAAAGAGAAAATTACATATTCACTTATATACAGTTATTTTTTTTTAATGAATAATTTAAGTTTAACTGTTTACAGTACCTATGCATAAGGTTTAATTTTATTATACAGTACCAAATTATTTCTTTTTAATAATTATTTTTTATTGAATTGAATTTTATGTGTATGTTTATATATACGTACATCGTAATACGCGATAGGCATAGTAACGATCAGTGTATTTACACTAAGTAAAATATAATGTCATTCTCCCTTTAGTTTACATTTTTTTTCTTATAAAATGTTTTTGAAAAAATATGTTTTTATAATAAAATATTATATTTTAAACAAATGGTATTGTTTAATCACAATGAAAGATTAATAGTGTCGATATATATTTGGTATATCCCAGATGACCAAAATATACTGTAAAAATATATACAAAATGTCTATAATAAAAAATTTTTATTTTCAAAATTGTTCTATGAGTATTCACATGAATATAATTTCGAGTTCTGAACATATTTTTGTCACAATCTCAATATTTTCAAAATATTTGTATGTGACATTATTACAATGTTTTTATACATGTATACTATACATTGTATAGGTTATGTTTTCACAACATTTTTTGGAACATGTTTCTACAATATTAATTAAAAATTATTTTGTGAATAATTTTTAAGTTAAAATTTGAAGAAAAAAAAAATCAGAATATTACCACAGTTTTTTTCGATTTATTTAGCACGGTACACACGACAGATAGTCAAAATGGCCACTGTGCTTCACAGAATATTTTTCTTTGACATTTGAATTCAAATTCACTATTTTAGGAACATTTTGCATACGCTTTACCCATTCGCCCATGACTTCATATATTATTCTAATTGAATTTTGGGTACTAAAATATTTTTAAAAGTTGTGGTTGGGTATATATATAGAATTATAAACGCTACGTTTAAAAAATATTTTCAGTATTGTGTTTAAATATTTTATTATAAATATTCATACAACGTTTTTCACACATAACATTTTTAAAATTCTTTCTAGTATGCTTGGGTTTAAATATCTAAATATTTTTGAAATAATTTACCAGTATTTTAAATAAAATATTTCTGGAAATATATTCTTTAAATGCTGTAAAAATGTTTATGTTCTTTTATATGATGTATGGGTTATATCAACATAATATTTGAGTATTTGAGTATCAGGATGACAGGAAACATAATTACTTTTATTCAGTGGCATTTCGCTTTTATAGGACGTAATATTACATCAAGTATACAAATAATTATGTTTATTTTGAATTTTAGATTACACCGATGTGTATATTATGTACAATCAATCATTTAATTTCGAACGGTTCACCGAGTAAACATGCAGAGAATTTTATTGTTTCATCGAGTTAATTCGAATTCAGAATTTAATTAAAATATACGAATAAGATTTTTTTTTATAATTATAGATCAAATAAACGTTATTAATTAAAAATAAAAACATTTTTATACTTATTATTAATAATCAATTATTGATATCATTTTTAATGTCAGCGTGGTATAAATGATAATGAATTTATGTGTCTTGTGACATGCATACGAGGTATTTATTTTCTTTATCAAAAATAATTTTAAACATTTTCTTTTTTTTTAAAACTTATAGTAATATTAGTTTAATCAATATAATAACTAAGTTTTGAGCAAAACATTTTTCAAGCAAAAAAAAAAAAAAAAAAAAAAAAATACATAAATAAATATAAAAAATTCTAAAATATTTAAGTGATTCTATTTTTTT
>JAIPRL010007574.1:0-23033 GCA_025469235.1 Pemphigus obesinymphae
AAAAAATAGTTTCGATAGTAGTCGATAGTTTCGATAGTCCGATAGTTTTTAAAAACAATCGAATAAATAGATACTTCAAAACTATCGAGTTGTTCGATAGTTTTCACTCGATAGTGCCCATCACTACTTCGCCCTCGACACAGTTCAGTTTCCGGATTTCGTCGCGATACACCGAGTCAGTTACTCGCTCGCTGTATATATATTTTCTTTACTTTTACACAGTTTTACTTTTCTATAAGTATTTATTATTAAGTGTAATAAACGTTATTACTTAGTAATTGTGAGTTGGTAATTTATTTATTTAATTGCCACATATCCAAATAGAAGAATTATTGAAATTTCTTTTACATAAAAGTAAAAATCTCATTGAGAAAACTTGCATCGTTCTGTGGACCAAATTTAACTTATTTTAGATAATTTTTTATAAATTTCACTTGAAGTTAACATATTATGTTTTAAAAAAAGTAATTTATTATATTAAAAGTAAATTTGAAAAATAGAAACGCATTCAGTAACTTAATTAAATTAAACTATTCAACTCAATTTTGAGTTTTAACTCGTGAATTATCAGCCTTGTATATTTATATATACGTAGACATGTTTTTGGGTTGTTTTCCATTTAGTGGGGTTGAACCTCCAATGGTGTAGGTACCCCTTATTATTCCTAATTTAAAACATCTATTATCTTAAAAGTTGTCAAAATGTTGTTTAGTAGATTTTGTTTATTTACATACGCGTTAGCAAACTCATTGATTTCAGTTCCATCGAGCCAGTATGCTGCTACAATAAAACGAAAGGCAATATTTTGAAAAAATTGACTGAATCGATGTTAGATTTACTGGCACAACCATACACAACCGTATGTCATAACTCCAAATCGGTTTTATTATAGTTTAGTTGGAAGATGATTGTTTGTCAAGTCTATAGTTTGAAATTTCTTCCAATCAACCAGTTCAATAAATGCATATCATTTATTTTTTTAGATTTTATTAAATGCAATACGGCAATGATTAGTTCCGCCATTATTCCTCTGCACAATTGTTTATATTCTGGTTCAATTAAATTCAATCAAAGATTAGTTGTATATAACTATTATATTTTATATTTTATAGGATACACGAGTGAATTGCACGATCTAATTTATAATATTGTTAAAAATTCCATAACACAATATGTTAAATACATATGAGCTATGTGTTTTCATCTATGATACTTGGGGGGGGGAATTAATACAATAAACATTTATTTATAATTGTATATTTAATCAAATATAAATTATTTAGAATAAATCACGTACCAGTTAAGTCTTGTATTAAATGTTCTATATTAACATTAACAAAATATTTATAATTATAGTAAATAAATATATCACACTTTATAGTTATAATCAATTAAATTATATGTTAATTCCGAATAGTCGGTTTGTCGTGGAAAAGTATACGTTACGCTATTTAGTTAATTTCGGGAACCGTTTTTTTTTTTTTTGGACATTCATAGATTTCGATCTGGAGACAATAGTTTTATAAAAAAAAAACCAAGAATGTTAAGTCTGACTGTCTGATTCACATAGTACCTACCTTTACCATATTTTTTATATCCTATATTAATGAATTTATAACCGTCAGACTTTCGTAGTATTTTTCACAATGTTTATTAAATATAATTTATGTATAGTTGTGATGTTTTGTGAAACCCGTTACACTCGAGTTCTTATAAAAGTTCTTTTCTTAGTAATCCAAGAATACTAAGTAAGATACATTGTTGGAATATCTATCTACTTGTTCAACATAAATACTTTATGAGTGAATTACTATCTTCTAGAAATCGAACGCCATGTTACGCTGTAGGCAGAATATTTTTTTAATTTACTATTTTTCAAAAAATTTCGATCACCGATAATTCCAAATCCTGGTTAAATATATAATCCGAGGTATACCATATTGCATTCAAAAGTAATTCCATTTATAAGTTATTGCATATTAACTAATATGATATAAATATTGAAATTAAATATTATGTTTTTTGTCCAGTCAAATTGACAAAAAAAGACCAGATATTCGGAAAAATTTCCGATATAGTGATTGACAATGGGATGCGATTTCTTCTAGCGAATGTATGGTTCCCCAAATTAAGAAACACCTATTGATGATTATAGATACTTAAACTTCGCTAGATCAACAAAGCTCAACGGACGGGTGAAATTATCATCTCTTTCACCTACAAATGCAGCAGCTCAACAGCATCTCCTTCGAGCTTATTATCAAGTTCAAGTTTGATTAGGGAATAATTAACAACTTGAACAATGGGGGTTGGTTTTTAAGATTCACAACTTAGAGCCAATCACAATGTTAATGTCACCAGACCCAGACGAACTTCTAAACACAATATTCTGTAATTGCCAAAAAGGTTGCAGCACAAATTGTGACTGTAGAATAGTAGGCCTGCCATGCTCCATAGTTTGTAGTTACTGTCGTGGACAATCATGCCTCAATTTATCAGAAGCAAATATGGAAACAAATGATGATGATGAACAATATGAATTGGACTGTATAGACGTTTTAACATATAATGCAATTGAAGCAAATAATGAAACTGATAACTCAGAGACTGCACTTGAACAACCAGAAATTTAGATAATGAGGGTGCATTTCTTTGGCACCCCCACCTCCCAATTTTGGTTTCAAACCCGGGGCTTACGTTTGTGTTTGTGTGGATTTGTGCCCGAATTTCAACGTTTGTACAGCAATCCCTGAGTTTTTATTTGCATATAAAAGTGGGGGTGCTGTGGAAACTTGCGTCCTACACATTTCATAATTTTTTATTATTATTATTATTTTGTATACATGACTTGTTTTCTCACTTAGTTATATTTTTGTATTGTTATCTTTTATGTTAAATTGTCACTGTACTTTGGGCCGCAGATCGTATTGAAAATAAATAAATAAATAAATTAGATCTTACTCATCATATCGCCATTAATTGCAAAATACGAAAGTTACACATTTGAACAAAACACATTATTCTAATATAGCTTGGGATATAAAAAAAGGTAGGTATTTATTTATAATTTCATATTCAATTATAAAAAAATTATTTGAGAAAAATAACTTACTCCATATTTCAGTATGATCTTTATATGCATCCTCTAAAATGTATTTATAAGTGTAACGTATATTCATTATTAAAATAATTATGTTAATAATAATATGTTATTATTATTTTAGTAAAATATATCAAATTATGGACTTCCACACAAATCTCATAGAAATATTTGATTTGATTAGGAAAAATCCATATATATCGTCATAGAGAACTTAATTTATAATTTAGGTAAAAATTGATTTCTCAATTTTAAGATAATATAAATAACTTGGGCCGTAATTTACAATACACAAATTTTGTCCCGGGATATATGGTATATATGTTGTATTGTTTTAAAATATATAAGCAGTATTACTATTTATTTATAATATATAATAAAAATAACATTTGTCCTGAATGAACAAATTGCCAATTGTTGTTTTTCTATATTAATACATATAATATATACAAATTTAATACGTGGCAATAACACTTGGTATTATCAGATAAAGTCAGTGCTTGAAACTGGTATCGAAAAAAATATCATATACCGGTTAAAACTTTTACAAGATCGAAATTGAAAACAAAACCGAATAAATTGGATGTTGGTATTGAAAATCAAAACGGAAACTGAAAATAACGAATAACAGTATGAAATATAAAAATCTAAACCGAAATATATACAATTATGGCTGTATAACGAGACCAAAATGAAACAAAATAAAATTATAATTAATATATTAAATAATATTTACAAAGGTACGTTACCCTGGTACCTCTGTTATAATTTTGAGTTAAAAATGGTTGGGTATCATGTTAATTAATATGAAACAAGTTATTGTAACCTCGTAACCTACAAATTTTATAGATTAGCATGCTAAATGCAAAAAAACCATAAACAGACCAAGTTACAAATGTTTCATATTAGATTCTGGATATAGCTCGTTCAAGTTTGGATAGACGATAATGGTTTGTGTATCAACATAACATAATAATAGATAAAAACTTGTTGTATTGGACATCCGTACATATAGGTTAAATAATTTCCCAAAATGTATATTTAAGTATTTAATAAGTACCTCCAACTATCAAACTAAAGTAACTTTAGCCAAAACACATAATTTAAATATGATGTCATGTAAAAATACTATTTCGAGTTTCCTTTTAATTGAAATACAGTTCAAACTATCTATATTGTGTGCTTAAAATAATAAAATTAAAATCAATGAATACTACAACAGGTTCACACAAGAAATACTGTAATATAATTTCAATAATATCAAGCCAATACGTAGGTCACTATAATTATGGTCCATAGAGCGTAGATATACAAAACATTATCAAAATCTAAATAGTAAACCAGCACAAGCAAAATATAAACTACAAAACAAGAATCAAAATTATCTAAACGTAATTAAAACCTAATAGATAAATAAATTTAAAAAATAAAAATCTGTATTGAAAGTCAAAATTAAAACTATGTTATTTTAAATCAAAATCGAAACCGAAATATTTTTACGGTTTCAAGCCCTGAAAAAAAGCTATTATTTTTATCTTATATCTTATTGAAATATTATCATTTAATATATATTTACCGTTTAACCACAAACAAAAGTCATTTGCGATCATATGACCTATAAGAAAAATCAATTATCATTTTAAAACATTTGGTATTATCAGATACTTAACAGATACTTCTATGTAATCGGTATTACATAGAATTTTTCATCTAACTGCACCGGAGTATTAGTGCACATTTTTATAGTATACGAACAATAATTCTGGTGCACATCGAAACATGTATTGTAAAATTTTCTTAAAAACTATTATAATACATTAAGGATTAAATCGGATTTAATCTACGGCTAAATGATAATGCTGATGGTCAGGATTTATTATGAGGTAAATCAGAACTGTTCCATATTATCGTATATAGTATTTGGCTGTTATCAACAACAACTACTGCAAGTCGGGATACTCGTTTTCTCATATCCATTCTATTGAGTTATTTTTTACTAATAAATTATTGTAATACATAAACTATTGCAACAATATTTAATATTTTCAAAATTTTAAATTTAAATATTAAGCAAGGTCAAGTTTACAGAAATGCACACAATATTATTATATAATATAATTTCATATAATATGTTACGTAATTACGCTACGTATTACTAATACTACTAATTACGTAATATGCATACACATGGGTTATAAAAAACAGTCTTAACATTACGGATCTGTGTCTTCACTTCTGATTTTTTTTCTTTGCGCGATGTTGGTAGATTGATTGTCTATGTTGTTTATATATTAATTTGCCTTGATATTTAATTTACAATATATATATATATTATATAAATTCTATTTTATTCTCCTATATTTATACCAAACTTGAAATTTTATAATCTAGGATTTGAATTCATACTTGTATTATTTTAAGCCGAAGCTGCACGTAAGTATTATAGTATTATTGTAGCAACTAAGGTTGTATTATGTGGATTATTCGGACGATCTGTGAGAATTCTCTCAAAATATATAAGTATATATTTCGGTAGAGCTAAATATTAGAATATCTCTTACATAAGTTCTTAATTTATTCATATTGAATCCTCTACTTTGTTTCATTTTATCTGTAAACTTCTTGTTTAAGATACCCAGAATAACGCATTCAAATTAGTGGCAATTCGTTGAACTCACGATCCTCGCCAATATCATTTCTAACCTAATACACTTTTCTACATATGCACAATTTTCGTGAGTATACGTTAAGAACATCGAGAACTTTTAGGAGTGGATACTGATATAAAGCAAATACATTTTGTAATTTTAACATTACATTAAAATTCCGGGTCTCTTAACCTAAAATTTATCATTTAATGGCGAAAAAACTTCTATATTTAAAATTGCTATAAGTAGGCCAAAATTTGGAAAAAATTTCAAAAAATTTTTTACAATTATAATTAAATACATTTTATGTGAAAATGTAAAGACTATAGTACAATCATTTACGAAATTATAATTAAAAACCCATTATTCGGATTGAACAAATTCGTACCATTACCGTTTTTTCTTGATTTTTTAGTAATTTATTCTTATGCTTTCATCAAAAAATTTAAAAAAATTTAAAACTGATTTATCGAAATTATATTTCTTACATAGCTAAAAATGTTAAATAATATTAAAAAATTGATGTGCACTTTTGCGTTTTCATGAGTGATATGAGAATAGTGTAGTGTAATACCGGTTTCACAAAAAGTGGTTAGTATAAATTAATGAAATAGATGGAAAATCTTATAAAAGTTTAACCTCAGTTTAATTTAAATATACAATTAGATATTATCATTAAAAAGAAAAGAAATATTAAAATCAATTTATTTGTATTAAGACAACTATTTATTCATATTAATTTACTTAACATTTTTCAGTATTTCTTATAGATTCTCTTTTCAATTTCAGTAAATTATCTTTTTTTCAAACTTAATATAATAATACTATATAATTCTGTCCGAGAATTGAAGGGTTATATATCGATTGTTTTTTTTTTTATAAACCTAGAATTCAATATAATTTGTTATTTATATCAATGGTAATTATAATTATATTTTAAATTTAGACATATATATGCAATGCATATTATGCATATGCGTTATATTATGGTTAAAATAACAAAAGAGGAATAACATTGTTTAATATGCTTTAATCTAGAACTATGTCCCTAAGTAAATATCAATCTTTTTATTTATTTTTATAAATTAAAAATATTAGGGATCATACCTCTATAATTTTTTATCATCATATGGTAGGCTTTACCATGTGCTAAAACATAATAAACAATAATTTTAAATAAATATTTAAATATTATGGTAAATACATTGTAGCTAGATATGTAATATGTTGAATGAAATGTTTGAGCTGGAGAATCTCATATCATAATTATGTTTTAGAATTGATAATTGACTAAAATAGTTTTATATATCTAATTTAAATTTATACATCGGTTTTTTTTTTTTTTTTGGATTTATTATATTGTTTAAATAATACACACGCATCAAGTATTTTTTTTAAATAAAAAATGTAAGAACTACTAAAATAGCATGCGATTTAGCTGTAAAAATATACAAACAGTGTTGCAGGCTTTTCCTTACAGCAAGGTGTCAGACAACCGTTGCCCACAATACAATTTTTAGATTTGAATGACTTGAACTAATAAAAAGACACAAATTACTATAGAATGATTTGGATATTGAATGTATTGAACAAATAACATAGCTAATGTAGGAAAACAATAGAGCATTCATTATTTTTCTGAATGCTGTGAAAATGATGGGAAATAAAAAAGAAACGGGAATAGTTGCATTTTATTTACCACACGAATTTCATTTTTTTTAAATACTCGTAAAATTATTAGTTTTTATAACAATACTATCTATAGTTTCAGTAATAAAATTAATTTAATTAATATTAACGAATATAGTTAGTGGCACTTACATGTGTTAAATTGTTCTAAAAATATTATAATAGTATGTATAAATTTACTTCTATTTTATTAACAGGATATTAAAAGGTAATAATTATTATTTATTCTTAACCTAATTTTTAAGATTACAATTTTGTTCTTTAAGCCTAATTTCTATATATATTTTTAATTATTTTTTTTTTCTGATTAGTGTTTCGTTTATATTCTCCCGTGTCCTGGATTTTTTTAGGGCTAAATATTTGTGTTGGGTTATTCTTTTAAAAATGTATAGACTGTTTTCCATCCACTCTTATCGCAGTTTTTACACGAATATAGCCCAATAGGGATGAATTATAGTCTTATATATTGGTTCTTACTGACTATAGTTTGGATCTAGCGAAACCACAGCCAAGGCTGGGGTTTCATCGTCACACCTCCTCGTGGTGCTAGATGGGCAACGCCTTCGGGCGGATAACGTGACTGAGTGCTTGGACTGTACCGGGCATGCGGCTACCATAAGAACCCGTCACCCGACAGTACTGCACTATGGATAACCAATGTTCCACCGGTGCAGAGACCGGAAACTGGTAGACGACTCCTGGCGTCGACATCCTAAGGTGATGTAAAAAGCTACTCCGGGGAGGGTGGATGCCCCATCGACAACGTCAATAGCGATCGATGCCCCCTCGCACGGCCCACGGGTCGGGCGGCCGGGCGACGTTGGTGTAGGACTCGGAGGGGCTGTCCTGTAGGACGAGAGTGGTTACCAAGCGGATCTGCGTAACGGTCGAACGGCCTTCGGGCCCCTCCCGGGACGCACGACCCATCTACCGGTGGACACCATCGCCGGAGGTTGCCCCTGGCCAGAATCCGGGGAAGTAGTTACTAGATACTGCGGCTCCACTGAAGGTAGAAACGGTTTCTCTGCCAAGCACGCCGCTTCTGTTCAGTACGATAACCCCGGTATACGGATGATGGTATCGGTGTTCGTCGGCCCTATGTCGACGCTGGCCTGCCTTCGCGGCGGGTCAGAAGCCCGTTGGCCCTCTTAAGTAGCGCACAGCGCTAATAAAAGATGGCCGCGGGGCTGGAAACGGCAAAACCCCAAAAATCCCTGGTACAACTGACTATAGTTTGGATTTAAATCCTATGAAGCATTTGTTAGTCGCATTTATTCTGATCCAAATTTCAACGCGTGGATAATCTGACATACCTATTTTTACACTTAAGAGTTTAATGTTTTTAATTCATTAAAATTTCGTGTCTTCTACTTGCAGGTTGTAACTCAGTATATTTTTGCATGATATTATCTTAATTGGCAGCTACATCTATTTGTATACTTTTGTCTTTAAAATTGTATGTCATTATCTGTAAAGCTTATATCGATTTTGTCAATATTCGAAGATTGTTAATAGTTTTATTCCTTTTTAGTTTTTAAGTTGGATAAATTATGTATGTTGTATAAAAAAATATATACCTATATATTTAGGATAAATTCCTTAAAAATAATTTACCTACAGATTGTTGATGCGCACGTTCGACATTATATTCTATACCTAAAAATGAATTTAGGTTATTGAATAATTAAATTAAAATTAAATATTATGTTTTGTGATTATATATTGTAATTAATAGTAATAATTTTATTAATAAAAATGTCCATTGGTTCTGGGGAAGGATAGTGTATTATTATTATTATTTTAGATGGAAATACGAAGACAAATCATACCATTCTATAAATTATTAAAATACAAGTTCAATAGAATTATAGTTAATATATATAACGTATAAATATATATATTTTTTTAATAACCTTTGAACTTAAATAACTAATAAAAAAATGAATATATCAGTTAACAATATATTATAAATCATAACAACTATTTATTTGTTATTTTGTATTTCCCCTGTATATATTAGATTCTTCATACTACACACACCATATAAAATGTAGTTTATTATAGTTATAATTTACGCTTAACGAACTTTAAAAATCAAAACCTAAAAAATAATTTTTTTAAAGTACTAAATAGAATGCATTTATTATTTAAAAAGCTCGTTACTTCGAAATTCCTAATTGATTTATTTTCCATGAAAAATTTTATATATATATATTGTGACCCCCCCTAGTCGTCTAAAAGACTAGGTTGGTCCCAGAACCTCAAGGCAGGACTTGGGTCCATCGTAGGACTGAGGCTCAGTGCAGCTGGAGTCCGACGGATTTTATTTGTCTTATAAACTAAAAGAAAAAGGAGAGAAATAAAAAAATAAAAGTTTAAATTTGAAAGTATTTGTATTACCTATTAATTATTAATTTATTAAAGTAAAGAATAGAATACATTGGTTTTGTGTTTGCGATACACCGGGTAATTTCCAAGTTATAGAATATTTAATTACGAAACGTTATGCTATCGATAATGGACACAACAGCTATCTATAGCGGAGAAAACACCTTATTTACAGGGGACAAGACTATTTATATAAAAAGGAAAATTTTGAGAGAAAAGGAAATAAAATGAGAATTATTTACAGTCGTTAAATGTAGAAGTGTAAAGGACGGTGTTTACAACGGTATATTAGGTACCTACCCGACGTCGACGTGCTGTGGCGTTATATCGTGACATTCCACGTGACCGATCGGGTATTTTATAAAATTGAATATTTTTTAATTGAAAAGGGCCAGTTCTTGAGGAGTTTGGTATATTAATGTTAATTTGTACGGTGTTGAAGAAATAAAATGACTCATAAATTTATATACTGTATATAAGGGAATGAAAAAGAGAATTAAAATGAAAGTGAGATAGGATAACCATTGTTAGGAGAGAAAGAAAAAATGAGAGAGATTATTACGTGTGTGTGTGTATTAAAAGATTATACATATTAATGGGTGCAAGGGGAATAAAAAATTAAATATTGAAATAAAATGATACATATTATGTATGCTACCAATCACCCATCACAATGTCCACGGTCCTATAGACCGGAACATAAAATAAAAATTTACGGCCACATGGCACAAAAAAAATAATGGCGTCTTGAGCAAATGAAATGTGGGCTTCAGCTGTGTGGAAAAACGGTATTTCACTCCGACGGTGGTGGACGAAAAAAATCAGACACGGTGGAGAGATCGGAAAAGACAGCCTTTAGCGCGATGGCGCCGGTCCGCGCTTATCGGTGGTGACTTGAGTGGTGGAGGGAGACGGCTGGTAATATGTGCGGGAGATTGTATATATTTATAGGAGATATTATGAAAGGGAAAAATAAAATTATGGTATGACCGGATGTTTGAGCTAGAAATGGTGTAGGTATAGTAATTAATAATTATTATTATGTCGTGCGAAAATCCGTCACGTTACAATATGTTGTAACGGCCCGAGACAGACAACAACACGTTTGAATAAAACAATAGAAAATAGCAGCGGTTCATTCAGGTGAATCCGATGAACCGCTAAACACAGAACACGATACAAATCGATCGATGTACAAGATCGATACGCGGTATGCCGGTGGTGCGATCTATCGATGAAATTAAGCAGCCGGCAAAGAGAAACCGAGGAATAGCCTCGTAAAAAAAACAACAACAGAGCGCGTGATTACTAAAACCAACTTAAACGACGGATATTAAAGAGCAGATAATGGGAACAAAAAGGTCGAGGAGCAACGAATGTATGATATAAAGGCCGATAAAGGCATCGGCTACATCCTACGATATTATCAAAATGGTAGACCGAAGAGATCTAGTACAGACACAAATAAAAATGGAAACAACGAAATCGACACAACAGTACAGGCAATACTACATCATAAGGTGGTATGTACTGGCAAATTTTACATCACATCAGGCACCTAGGTCTCCAAACTCCTACCTACCCCCCGAAATCCCCCAACCCAAAGCTCCGTCCTATCGAATGGGTCTCATCCCCACTCTAAACACTCCAAAAAATAAACAAACAAAACAAAATGAAATAATCCCAAGACAAACATCCTAAAACCCAAATAAATCATTAACTTAACTCATCCCACTAGTAGAGGCAAAAGCCTGGAATAGATAAGACCCTTAGGTCGTCCCCCACGCAAAGGCAAAGGCAAATTTTACGACGACCGATACCCTAATAAATCCTTTATAAAACTTCTTGCCAACGACCATGTCTAACCTACAAATTCTTCACTGGAACTCCAACGGAATAATAAATAAAACCAACCAACTTCGCGCTCTCGCCTTAAAACTAGACTTATAAATAATACTAATAAATGAAACCCACTTAAAATCAACAATAAACTTCAAACTCAACAACTTCCATACCTATAGAAATGATCTACCAATCAAAAAAGGTTCCCGCGCGCACGGCGGTACGGCAATTTTAGTGCACCGTCGCATAGTACACCAGCATATCTCCCTAAATACCACCACTATCCAATCATCTTCGATAAAAATAAAATCAAATAATTCCGAAATTTAAATCTCAGCACTATATAAATCCCCCAGCACCAAACTAGACCCCAAAGACTTAGACCTCATTATCAACAGTTCTGACTGGTTCATCGCTGCCGGAGACCTAAACACGAAACACGCGCTATGGAACAGCCGGGCCGAAAACGGTGCGGGCACCATCCTCTACAACCACGTCCAACAGCACGACTACGTGGTTCTGGCCCCTGACTCACCTATACACTTCCCAACGTGTACCAAATACAGGCCCGACATTCTCGATATTAGCTTGGTCAGAATCTCATTTCACACCCAAATCACTAACCTAAACGAACTTTCCTCGGACCACAACCCAATTCTGTTAGAAATATCCAGCTCTCCCATTTCATTTTCACCCCCTGAAATGAATCGGTTCATAAATTGGAAAAAATATACCCGCATTCTATCGTCCATAAACACTAATATCAACCCAAGCACCGATTCGATCCCGGAAATAGACCAAGCAACCAAAATATTCACTGAAAACATTCATAAATCATTGGAAAAAAGCCTTTACACTCCCACCAACAAAAACCCAAATAGAAATACTCTACAGCCCAAAATTTTGAGCGAAATTCGTGAGAAAAACCGCATCCGCCGCGAATGGCAACGGACCCGCGATCCGATAACAAAGAAAATATTAAATTTAAAAATAGAATTCATCCGACTTATCCTTAAAACCCACAGACAAGACAGTTGGGATCAATTTCTAGACACGATGGAAACGCAAGGCAACCAGATATATAAACTTAATAAAACCCTCCTAAACAAACGCCCATCCATTCACCCATTGGAGGGCCCCAACGGTTTATCCTATTCAGCAGAAGAAAAGTTAGAAATCTTTGCCGATTCCTTAGAAAAACAATTTTCCCAACCCTCAGGCCTCGAACTTCCGGAATTAGACATTCATATTCGCGCTCTAAAAAATACGAAGATCACATATTCCAAAATCTTCACAACCCCAGGTACGGTACTAAAAATAATCTCAAAACTCGCTAAAAAGAAAGCCCCTGGACTCGACCAGATCACGAACACAGCAATTAAACTACTTCCCAAAAACCATATCATGTCCTTAACAAAAATATACAATGGCTGCTTAAAAAATTGCTACTTTCCGACTTCATGGAAAACTGCATCTATAATTTCGATTCCAAAACCGGGGGAAAACCACCCGCCTTCCAGAAAACTTCAGACCCATTGCCCTCTTACCTTCACTCTCCAAAATTTATGAACGAATTATCTTAGAAAAATTAGAATCTAACATCGCCCCAAAACTCAGAAAAGAACAATTCGCCTTCCGGACGGGCCACTCAACAACTCTACAACTTTGCAACCTAATAGACAGGATAAGTCAAAATTTTAACAACAAAGAACAAACAGCGGCAGTTTTTCTAGACATTGAGAAAGCGTTCGACTCGGTGTGGCATGACGGTCTCCTGTATAAACTCCTAAAACTAGATACTCCCATAGAGTTTGTAAAGATTATCGAATCCTTCTTAACCAACAGGAAATTCGTCGTTCAATTAGAAAATAAATTATCAACTCCACGACCGGCAGTAGCAGGTGTCCCGCAAGGCTCATGCCTTTCTCCGACCCTTTTCATAGCATACACCAATGACATGCCACTTACTCCCAAAGCAGAAATGTCTCTGTTCGCAGATGACACTATGTACTTTTCATCTGACAAAAACCCAAATAGAGCTAGAGCTCAACTCCAACGACAACTCGATCTAGCCACCAGCTGGTTTCATAACTGGAAACTAAAAATTAACCCAGCCAAAACTGTAGCAGTGCTCTTCGGTCGCACACATTCCAAATCACTCCAACCAATCACAATCCGTAACATCCCGATCACGTGGTCACACCAGATTAAGTACCTTGGCGTCACCATTGGCCGTAATCTCACCTTCGGTACACACGTACAAAACATAGTTAAAAAGGCTACCCAAGTACGGGGTATGCTATACCCGGTCCTAAATAGGCGCAGCCCGCTACCACTGTTAGCCCGGTTGAACTCCTCGCGATGTACGTAACGCCCGTCCTTACATACGCCGGTGCTGCCTGGGCTCCGTACGTAAAACCTTCACACTGGCGCCGCCTCGAGGCCGTTCAAACCATAGGTCTCAGATCCCTTTCCGGCATGCCCACCTATCTCCGTAACGAAGTACTCCGCAGTCAATTTAAATTTAAAAAGATAGAACTAAATATTAAAGACCAATCCCGCGTGATGTTCCTCCGTAACTCATTATCTAAACACGATCACATTCGCGAACTAGGAAAAAATACAAATCCCACAATACTCAAATCTAAACCCAGACCACGTGAATGGTGTTTATCAAACACTTAAAACCTACCCACAATCAAAAAAACAACAACTAATAAAATAAAAATAAAAATAAAACAAATAAATAAATAAAACAAACAATCCTGTACTAACATAGACATCGGTCTGGAATAGTTTAAAAGCCTTGATAGGCTGTCCTATTAGCAATGCAAAAACAACCGATACCCCATTTCCGACTTCATTTTCTCTTATATACCAATAAGAGATTTGAAATCGGAAATACCCTACCGTAGTAGTGCTGTGACTATAATATGCTTTAAATAGCGGTTTATCAGTCGAACTACATTTCCACTTGCCCTACTTCCCCCTGACTGCAACTTTTCCAAGTCGTGTCGGTTTCCTTCTAAAGGTCACTACTTTTACAAGTTTCACCCATCTTCCTCTCTGACCGCTACTTTTTTCATTTATTTATTTATTAATTAATTCCATAATTAAATTTAAATGAAAAATGATTAAATAGTTTATTTTCGAAGCTTTCATTTTAGAAATCACTATTTTTTTACTGTGAAGTTCGTTGATGTTTTTCTTATAACTACGAAGAAAGTAAGAATTAAAATCTTATATTAACATTTTCATAAAACAATTTTTTTATAAAAACCAACATTTTGAAGATAAAATTTAAATGAGAATTAAATTGCATTTGAGCATCATATTCAATAGACATTTTTAATCTTATCAAAGTTCAAATGAAAAGTTAATTTAAGTGTACGATATAAATAATAAATAGGTACATAATACGTTTTAAGTAAAATTATAAATATAAACTTACTATTTTCTAAATTAATATTAAAGCCATCTTGGTTTAAATCCCCTGTTAATAATAATTTTTTTATTAACTATGTTAATATCTAGTTTATGAACTATATCATCTCTAAATTAATTATATATTAAATATAATTAAAATTTAAAATATACTTACACATACAAAAATCTGTAAACATAGTAGATACATATTAAATTAAAAATTCAATAATAGTGTTATTTGTATGTATAATACATAAATAATTAATATAATCAGAATTTAAGTTCATAGAATGTATTATCTTAAAATATATTTTTTTACTTATAAAATGTTTATTAATTACTTGTATAATTGATAATTTTTATCGATTTACCAAATTGAAAGTAAACATTGAAGTATATTTAGCCAGAGCTAAATTTTTATTTCTAAAGACATTTTTATTTTACTGCATTGCCCTAAGTGGTAGTTATCAATAGTTTTGTTAATTCAATAAAATAGATTTTTTAGAGACAGATAGCATTTGGATGTATTAACATTGTAGTTACTCTGTACTCTAAATTGTATGTCAGTTCTACACAATTTTTGTAATCTTGTCTATATCTGTTATTAATTAAACATACACTTAGTATAATAGGTATTATATTGGATCAACAGGTATCGCATTTATTGTTTTTAGGATTTATTTCTTCATCTTCTCCTTCGTCTTCTCTTCCAATGATTTAGAGTTGGCCACCTTAGTACTACACTTCCACTTAACTCTATATCCCGTATCTTCTTCATTTATCCCTACCCTCTTCATAACACACCCCATCACATACCCCACAATAAATTGTATATATATAACATGTAAAAACTTTTAAGTACAGTTTTTATCAAATTCACGCTGTAGTGTTATCGCCCGAACTTCGGAAATCAACGTGAACGACTTTTCGCCACGGTTTTCGATGCTACAGATGTTGGATTCGTGTTTACCAGACGTTTTAACGTCCGAGATTAAATGTTTTTTTGTCTACTGATTGTCCCCGTTTAACCGAGAAGTTCGTTTCAAATATATGTTTATATTATCTGTGGATATACCGACGGTGTCATCCGTTATCTAAATAGTTCAAATACGATAAATTTCGACTATTCGATTATGTAGTTCAGTGGGAGTATAAACTTATGAATAAACTTACGATACAGGTACGCCAGTTCAAATCCCACCCTACTGATCTGATTTTTTGCTACTTTTTTTTTATTCAAAATCCGAAATCATAATATATTTTCTTATCATTGTAATTTTATTATTTAATATGACTTATTATTTTTTTTTTCGTTTGCTTGAATTAATAGGTTGTATTCAATTTAATAAAATACCACGTGACAAGCAGCCCGCATTTAAGTATTTCAGTCTAACCCACCAATTCAAAGAGTAACTAGGTATGTATACAGTACATTTTATATCTCATAGTAATCGTTGGACTTCCGTAGTTTTTTTTTTTTTTTTTTTTTTTGATTTGAATTAATTTGAATTATTTAATTGATATGTTGATGTATTGATATCTCGTCCTGATGACAAATTAAAATAGTTATATAAAATTTCGAGAACGAAAAGTCCGAGCGACTTCTTATGTGCGGAGTAGGTACCTAATATATTTTAATATACTTTTATATTATATACATATATTCTATTTAATAAATGTATATCCAATCATCAGACTTTGGTGATATTTTTTTAAAATGTTGATTGAATTTATAGTGATCTTTATGTGTGATATTGTGCAAAACCTGTTACACTGAGTCGAGAACAAAGCGAAGCCATAATTTTATCCGAGAATTTTAATTAGTTTGATCGATTTTTGTGGTAATTAGACATTTTGTCAACTTATTTGTCTGAAAAATGTTAGGGGCGAACGATTATCTTCTAGAAAGTGAACGCCAGTTTTCGCTAGTGGTGATATTAAACAAAAATAATTAATTAACAATATTATTTCCGATTAAATAAAAAAATACATAAACCGAGGTATACACTTAAAAGGTGTCACACTTAAATCGAGTTTCGGACTTATAAGGTGTTAAACTTACAAACAGTCTGACTTAAAAGTAGTTGCACTCAAGCTAGTAATTTATTTATAAAGCATAAATTTATTACAAATGCCAAGTACTACTAACTGATAACGTAAAATATTATTTTAAAAAATTTGTACTGTTAACGGTACTTTAAGAGTGACCTCTATATTTGCTACTAACAAATAAATATTAATAACCATATAGATTAATTGGACATTAATTTATAATCTTAGAATTAATCAAATATAAATTATTTGAGAAAAAGTACTTACCTATATGTATATAAGCTAGAATAACAGCAACATATTTATGGTTTTAATATATATTTATATACGTTGTATCATGTCACTATTTAGAACAAAAAAATATTTTAATATGTAGTTATATTGTGTTATTATATTTGATTGAACATAATTATTGTAGTTAAATGGACCAAATAATATAATTCTATGGCACAGTTTTCATACAATGATTTGATATCATTGAGAAAGTGTCATACACTTGCGTTTTTAAGGAGTTCTACATTAAAAATTTTAATTCCATATTTAGAAGTCTTAATCTTATATATAAAATGCTAACATTTTTTACCCGTTTTTTCCATGAGAAAAACCTCTTATAGAAATTTAATTCCCCGTCAAGTTGTTTTCGTCTCCGCTCGACCTGTGTTTCTGTACCGTTACCGTTTTTAAACTCTTTTCCGGTTGTTTTGAAATTTTTACAGCTTTAGTTTCACTACGTTATCTTATCTAATATACCATATCTTCGAGCTTTCGACACCTGGAAAAAAACACGTTTCCGGACTCGCCGTTCGTTATCATAGCTCGCCTTCCGTCCGTTATCCCTCGACGTTCTCCCGCACCGTCATATTATCGCCCCTGTATTGTTACGATGTCAAGCCACCCATGTTGATTATAGTATTTATTAGGCCTTTATTTCGTACGATTATTCATATCGATTAGTTAGCTAGACCCTCCCCCCATAACAAAATCATATAGGGAGTATCTATCGAAGGAATGGTGCCGAATAATTATCTCATAAGTGACCCAACGCAATTAGTTCTAGGTTTTGAATATCCACGTGCCATATGGACTGCTCTTAACCGTATAAGAACTGGCCAGGGAAAGTGCAATTATTTAATATACATATGGCGAATGGTGGATTCACCTTTCTACAACTGCGATCAGGTTCAAACTATGAGGCATGTAGTAGAAAAATACCCGGAAACAATGTTTAGCGGAAGAATAGCAAGCCTACACAAGGGAGATCAGGAAGCGCTAAATTGGCTAGGTAATCTTACCATCAGTTTATAGCATAACCGTTTTTTTATTATTGTCATTACTACTATTGTCTTTCTATTTTAATTTTAATTTATTTTGTTTTTTTAATTAATTAATTAATTAATTTATATGTGTGTTATTATTACTACTATTGTTATCATTGATAGTTGTATATTATATTTATTTTTTTGTATACCAATACCATATACAAAAAAAAAAAAAAAAAAACAAAATTCAATTTTAAATAAAGACATATCTAGTGAAATATATAGAGAAAGAAAAGCTGGATGGTTAATGCAAATAGGTACCCATTTTTAGTTTTATTATAAAAAATGTTAGAAAATTAAATAGGTATATAGATCTAGTGTTGTTCATTCTTCTCGTTCTATTATTTTGGCATATGATAATACTGTTAAATATTAGTTATATAACATGTATATTATTTAGGTTAAAATTGCATGTTTATTACTAATATTATTAGAATTGGCTAATTATGGATTTTTTGTATAATTACTAAAATATGGGCCTTAGAGAAATTATATATTATTTGTAGTATAAATATGTCGCCAAGTTCTGTAATACTTCCTTATCTACATATATTTGCAGCATACTAATATTTTTGAACATGGTTTTTTTGGCCGAAATCTATGAGAAAATATTAATTTGATGAATAAAATTGAAAAATATTTTTAAAAAATTCAAAAATATATTTTAATGAAGAAAACTAAATAATTATAGACTTAGTTAATATCATAGTTTTACATATTTATAGTATCTTTAGGAGACACTCATGACTGTAGTCGGCATGACATTTGATATAGAAAAATACATTTTCTGAAAAAATTATTTTTGGAAATAACACGTTTTAGATAGTACTCGAATTTTGGAAGGGGGAAACAGAGGGACTAGTTCCTTTTAATATTTTATGATAATTTGAGAGCACCAAAATTATTATATTTTACATTACACGAGTTAAATAGTTGTATGTATGTATGTATGTATGTATGTATGTATGTATGTTATAAAACTGAATTTATTTGATAAAATATCTAGTTGTTCTACCTATATATTAACAGAATTGCATATATAAAATATTTTATTTATAATTCACATATATTATTTTTATTTAAGAGATTATTTACCTAAAATTAGGAAGCTCAGAACTAGCAATTGAACGAACAGGAAGAGCTCTAAGATCATTAAAATGGTGCCAGCGCTTTCAAACAAAAGGCATTCACAAACATTAACGGTAAGTATTAGCAATAATAAAAACAGAGAAGGCTTAGAAGGCTTTCAAAGATGTTATATATAATATGGGAGGTAATCCATTTTTTTTGTATTACCATAGTGGTTAGTAAACACACTTGTTTTGAGATTATTTTCATCAAAATTGAACTGGTAGTGTTGTAACCAATTAAAAAAAAAAAATTGGAACCATAAAAATAAAATACATATTTTTGTATGAGTGTTTGGTATACGATTCTATAAAAATGCATAATTTCACTGTCACAAAAATGTTTAGTGAATGACACAGTAACATAGACATTTTTAATTGGCTTGCGAAATAGAAAATTAGTAATGTCCCACGACCAAAAGAAACTGTATGTGTCCAATTATTGTAATTATTATCAGCAATAGTACAATCTTTCACACAGTATTCATCGTTGAATGAATAATTGAACATTTGTTCTGAATTAGTATTGGGAGATCTTGCTGTTAATTTTCATTGGCTTCCATAATGTTACGTAAGGACGAATGTCGCACATTTCATTAAATTAGCAAGTAAGTGGATACTTCTTAAAACAGTTCCTAGAAGAGTCAGAGAAGTTGTATTGTGGACAATAGGATTATTCAAAAAGTTCCAATCTCTAAATGAAATGTATGAATTAGTATTCTCGTTATTTGTTGTGCTTATTAATGAGACTGATGATAATGATATATAAACTGGAATCAAAACTAAATGTGAAAAGCACAAATAATATATTATACGAGCTATATCTACAGGTATAAAAAACATTGAAGAACAATTTAATACAATTATTGCTGCAGCAGAAACAGAAGTCGAGGTTCATATTAGAATTAGAATTATATTAATATATTATATTAATATATCTTCATAAAAGAATTAAAACTGTAAATCTGAAAATTCTGTAAAATTACAACAATCCTAGTCAATCATGGGCACAGAAGATATAGAAGAGTAAATGATCATTAACTGAAGGAACTGGAATTAATCCAATGTATCCACCCACTCTAGTTCCTCTTATTATTAAATATTTTAAACTTTTGCCACTTTGGTCTGGAATAATGATATTAGTATTTGGTTAGGGAGATGAGGCAGCCAATTCTGCAGCGGTAGAATCTAGCTTTAATAAGATAAAAATACTACATTTAAACATATCTTATTGCCCACTGAAGTATATATAACTTTAGAGCAACCTATTACTTTTCTTCAGGGAGCTTCTTTATTACATTGAAGTCAACAAACAGCTACTCCAAGTCTTTCTTTAAAAGGTAATTTAAATAACTTGGGTAATATATGTGTAGAAGAATTTAAAAAAATGTATGATACCAATTGTCCGTTATGTAAGACTGGAAATTTACCTTCGGAAAATGGACTCCATAAGTGCCCTGTTTATAATGTTCCAGTTCATGCGTTACATTTATGTTTGACACATATATCTGGCTAAGAAGAAAGACGAGTATGTCTGATGTGTTTAAATAATACCGTGACAATAAATAGTCTGACGGAAGAATATGTGTCAGTAGAAAGTTGGAAAAGACAATAATTAAAAAAAGCACGTTCTTATCTTTATCCAAATTTAAGTCTACAACATTTATGCACGAATAACAAAAAAAAAACATTCGGTCTTTACCAATTCTAAAAAATGGTTCACTGGCAGATGAGCTCAAAAGTTGCACAGTTGAAAATATTGGAAAAGTAGTAATGAGCAACACGTGTGCGTTTAATACTGTAGCATCAATACTAATGGTAAACAATAGTGATAGCATTGAATATGGAAATAAAGTTGATTCATGTAATAACACATTTCTAAATTTTATCTCGGGACAAGTAAGATAAGTTATTACAGCAAGTACATACTCCGATAGAGCTGAAATAATGGTAAAATACTATTTTATTTTTTAACAATTTAAATAAATAAAAATTATTAGAGCTATACATTAAATGCATAGTTGTAATTTTTTTTTATAAAATTTATACCCATATAAAATAAATATAAATAAATACATTTAAAAAATATTATTTTGGACACATTGTTGAACATCAAAAATATATCCTGCTTCAAAAAATAAAGTTAAAAAATATGAGTAAAACTCCTAAAAACTTTTTGTAATTTAATTTAATATAGTATAATTTATAAAATTTAAAATTTAAATACTAATTCAAAGGATAATATTATATATACCTACATTTAAAAAGTACAAGTGTACAGTATATTGTGAATTCAACAAATATTGTGTAATTATATTAAATTTCATTTTAACATTAGTATATACATATTATTCAAGTATTCATCAAATTTAAAGATGTAGTATTTCCAACCAAGTTTGCAAGTAATGGCGTACAATGTAAATTTAGCTACGTGTGATATAACAGCAGGGAAAAAAATTACTTCTCTTATTTGTGACTTACCTACTGGATTTGATATGGTGTGGTGTAGTGATCGAAATTTCGAAAAAAGCAAAAACACACCAATACCAATATTAATGTTCACCACTCATAATGGAAAATTAGGTGGATTACAGGAATTCTTAAATTTAAAAATAAAGACTACATTAACAAAATGGGGATATATGATGAATACGTGTAATCCGTGTAACGGGAAAAAATCATCATCAGTCCGATTATCCGACATGCATATATTTATTGGAATATTCAACTGGCAAGTAAGATTTACTAATTAAATATGATATTTAAACATTATAGTTTATAACCTAATAGTTATCAATTGTAAGCACGATTTAAGATATAGAGGTTACTCAACGGCGTATACAAAATAATTGGACAGTTGATGTATAAAACAACTTGATGAAAAACAGCTGACCGACAATCTAAGAAATACAAAGAGAGCTACTAGAGATCTAACTACAGTCTTAACTATATCCACGAATATTTTAGCGCCAAATATCAATATTATTATAATTTATTGGTTATTCAAATATATGAACGAAATTGACTTATACTTTTATGAATGATAATTATGTCCTGTGATCATTTACATATCTTGTAAAACTAAAAATATTTACAAATTTATATTTCTCATAAACTAATGTAGTTCCAATTAATTCATTTACTATAAAGTAAATTATGGTGTCCAATAAGTGTTGCGTCCCGAGTTGTCGACAAAACGCAGCCCCCAAATTTGATGTCCCACAAAATATGCTTAACGACTAGGAAAAAAATATTGGCATTAAGTTAAGTAGTCTTTCCAAAGTCTGTGCCAATCATTTTAACCCAAGTGATATAAGGAAATACAAAGGTCAGATACTGTAAATGACCTTGGTATTCATTTTGATACAAAACTATCTTTTAATAACCATTTAGAAATCATAAAAAACAAAGCATTTAAAAAACTAGGCTTATTAAAGCGTAC
>JAIPRL010007575.1:0-23032 GCA_025469235.1 Pemphigus obesinymphae
TAGTAAATTTGTTAACAGAGAAAAAAAAAAAAAAAAAAAAATAAATAAATAAACATCATTGTAAAACCACTAGCTCCCTCGCTACGCTCAGAATCTAAAAGTAACCATGCTTATACGGTTATGTATACTTTTGAAAGTTACAATTATTTAAAAACTAATATTACTTAATGTTATATAAGGTTATATATATTATAATTTAATTGTGTCATATTACTAAAACAAAATCAAATAATAATAATAATATTTAATAATATATAGAATTCAATAAATTTTACTTACACAATATTTCAACTTTTGATGTTCTTACATTTACTACAGACGTCCTGTGTTCCTCGTTTAGCACGCTTTAATGTAACATTATGTTTTCAGTTGGAAATCAGATTTATTATTATTATAGTACGTTAGAAGGTAAAAGTCCCAAATATTGAATATCCCCTCCCCTACCTTTCCGTATTGGATATTTTGTCGTGTTTACTCTCTAGTGGCAACATTGCGTCTGCAGTGCGTTATTACATATTATATATATATATATCATAATACTATATGCGCATTTATCGAACAATGAAAAATATAATAAAATATAGGTGCTAATAATAATAATAATAATAATGATAATATACGTATATGTATTTATATTATTTTCCTAACAAAAAGTCATCGGTCAATAAAATTGAAAATACTAAATAAATTTAAATATTCAATCAAATTCTGAGGAATTATCTACTCTTAGAAAAATGTTACTCTTTTAAGTTAATTTACTATATATGAAATTGCCAAAAATAATAATAATAACAATAATTAATCGAAATAATCTTACAAATCCTTAATTCCACAAGTTATTTTTGTGAAAAAAACCCATTTTTTTTTGGTGCGTATTAATCCCATTTTATGAGCTGTTAATAAACCAACATTATTATTTCTTTAAAATATATATTTTTCTTATTTATCATTTGCTTCGTATTTTTTTAAGATTTTTACACGTTGTTAAAAATAAGAAATGCTAATATGAGTGTTCGTTGTACATTGGTTTAAGCTGACATTTGCTATCCTCTAAGTAAATATTTTAGGAATAATACAAAACAAAAAAAAAAAAAATACATATATATATATACTTATATATATTTAATATATTTTCCAAAGAGTTAAAATCTCAGAATAATATACGAACGTACACTGCAGATTGCGATTTTTAAACTAAGATTATTTCAAGTATTTTCTGTAAGTCAGGTAGGTATCTACGAATTTATTATTCTTTGCTTTTCACAAAATTATATAATCGAATTAAAACGTTTCATTTAAAAATATACCGATTAAGTGCTTTAAAAAAAAAAAAAATCCACCCGATATAATCGATTATAAATTGTTGTCAGACATGATATCGAATGTTATTAAATTACGTAACTATAGTTGTGTATAGTATAGGTGGTACCTATACTAGTTATATGTCGTAGAAAATGATTGATATTTGTGCATGTACAATTTATCGTACACGCGTATGTAGTGTTCGCAGTATATCGGAGATAGAAGTAAAAATGGTTGTGAAATTTCATTATATAAAAAACATTAAATTAGCAATTCTTATAGCGTATATAGACATATATATATATATATATATATAGGTTTTATTTATATGCCAGTCAGGTACATATATAATATGTATTTAACCTCCGGGCATATAAAATAAATAAATCTTGTGGTTACTATTACCTATACGGACTAAATTACTGGTATATTATTATAATAAATTAATTTGGTGTAAACGTGTAAAATATTAAAATACCCATCCTGTAAGGGAAAATGTTTTTGTAACTATCGATCTACATTTATATATAATATGAAGTTACGAACTCTTTTAATCACACCATCATCAACTTCACGACCATCATGAGCTGTGCCGCATATGAGTAATATGCAATTATTATTATTATAAAGACTAGAAAAAAAAAAAAATACAAAAAATACAAAAAACAAACCATACTCGTATGCGCAAATAGGTATGTATTTTTTAACATCGATGTGAATATATTTTAAATTCTCAAATGTGATGTCACGTAATAACTCATAATATTATGTGACATTCTATAGATATTGTAAAAAAAAAAGTACACTGACTATATAGGCAACCGTGTTGTGTGTTTCAATGTCGTCATTCGTGTGACGCTACTGAAATCGGATGCGATTCGATGACTCCCGACTTGACGTGTCGGTCTCTTAATGCTACTCTATATAGTGGGTCGTGTTTTATAACATAATATATTGTATTTATGGTGACCAGATATAAAAATCGCCAAAAAAATACATTTTAAAATTTAACCTCCTTTACAATAAAAAAAATACCCTCCCTTGAACAGATTAGTCAATGTACGTATAATACATGTTACGATTTTCTCATAGCCCATATCTATATATAGGCCGTCTCCATCAATACGAGTTTTTTTTTTTTTTTAACCGGATTACTCCATTATTTCTATTTCTATCCCCTCGAAAAAACTGAATATTTGAAATAATCTGTATTTGTATTTAAAGTGTAGTTGAGGTGGGGCGATACCTACCCGCCACTCGTAAAATAGGTAATTAACTGTAAAACGATTTTGATTCTGTATAGACTAAAATATAATACTGTATACTCAATAAGTTCAATACACGTGAAAACATTTTTTTTTCACCCCCCCCCCCCCATTGGTGTATTTATGATGAAAATATTTTGAAACTGAATACACTGAAAGTAAATACATTTTTAAAGATAAAAATACTAAGTATATAGTAGTACGCGCAGTACATAAAAAAAGATAATATTCAACTCGTATATAAAAAAAAGAAAAGAGTAAAATTTTATGTACTTTATTGTCAAGGACATACTAAGTCAGTGCAATAAAAAAAGAGTACTGTCCTACTAAAAAAATTTAGCCTGGTCACCACAATTATATTATATTTTTATAACATATATACGATGGAGACAATTTTCGACCAAAAGTTTGTTAACGAAGTTTAAAAGCATCCTGCGCTATGTTGAAGGTATTTATTTATTTATTCAAGAAAAATGACAAATTCCTGTAGTGGTTGCAGTAATGGTAGAGAACGCAATATATTCTTCTTTTTCCACTAATTCTTTCTAATAAGTAAAAATTCGAAAAATCCGATTGTTCCGCAATGAAATCGTAACACGGTAACACGGATCATGCCTGTACTTAAAATGTCTGTATTAATTCGGTAGATCGTATGCGGAAAACGGACAACATCGGTTACCTATAGTTGCCCAGTCACTTAGTATCCAGGCAATAACCATTTAACTCCATGTGAGTAGGTGGGCTTTAAAATAGTGTGCACGGTGTTGAGATCCCTTACAAACGGGTAATTGATGTATAAATAATCTAATAATTTTTAGATCTTTATATTTTAACGTGGAACCAGTCACATGGATGTGAAACAAATGAAATTGTTATATTTATAGCCAATACAATAATAGGTACACAAGCACAATATATAGGTAGTTGTTTTCAATATAAAATGTAAATGAATAACATTTTTTTTTTTTAAAAAAAATATAGTATATGAACATTGAAAGGTATAATAAAATAATTGGGTCATTATTTAATATTTATTTGAAATTGTTTACAATTTTTTTAGAAGGTATACCTATATATATATATATATATAGGTTAGGTAGATTTACCATGTACACTGCAGAACAATATTAACATAATATTTTTTTATGGGTACATATTATTATAATATATTTGTATACACCTAATAAATCAATGGCCAATACCGAAGCCTCAATGAAATTAAAAAAAATTGTTTAGGTATTTAATACAATAATTTATTACAATATAGATATAGAGAGTAAATATGAATATACTTTAGTACATTTTAATATTTATTAAGTATATTCTTAGAAACTAATATTTTATTATTAAATTTACATAATATATTATTAATCAATATAATACTTAAATATTAATATAAAGTAAAAATGCAATTTATCGATTTTTATAACCTTCAAATCATGTGTTTTAATCGTTGACGTTTATATCGTTTTCTTCTTCGGGACTGATAGGTCGAGATTTTGAGCACGATAAATCCACAGAACCCACCATTAAAGATAAATTTCCATTCATATCAGATCCATTATCCTGGTGATGTGCTGAACGTCTGTTTGACAAATCATTTTCTGAAAATCGATTAATTAGTTATACTATAGGTATAAATAATACCTAATACATAACGGTCATATTTGATCTGAATATTATAGTTTCATTAACTATTATATAAGTTATTTACTATTTATCCTATCTGTTTTAAGCAATTTATACTATTTAAAAAAAACTCTTCCCATCTCGGATGTTGGCGGAGAAAACAAAATTGCGTACTTGGGTGTGGAGATAACCTAAGAGACGAAGTGACTATAGTACCAGCCTGACAGTGGCTGCGGTGGCAGTTTCATCACTGTGCGGGTCTACGTAACGGCCGTCATATCAATGGTGTAGAGAAAGCACTAAAGTGTTTTGTGATTAGATTCGCGCCTGAGTTCGCAGGGTAGGTTCAAAGTGAGAGCAGGTACGTGGAATGTAGGAACATTGAAAAGTAGGAGCGGGGAGTTTGCAGAAGTTTTGAACAGTAGGAATGTGAATATTTGTTGTGTGCAAGAAACAAAGTGGAAAGGGGAGAAAGCAAGGGAAATTGGTGAGGGGTATAAAATCATATACTCAGGAAGGACTATAGTACAAGGAATGGTGTAGGAGTGATAGGATAATTTTAGTGAGAGTGATATTAGCTATAGATTAGATATATTAGAGTAATATAGAGAAGATAATATATTGAATATAGTAAGTGCATATATGCTCCACAAGTGGGATGTGAGGAAAGTCAGAAAGAAGAGTTCTGGCAAGAAATGGATGAAGTAATGGAAGGAGTACAAGGAATTGAGGATATAAGTGCATAGAGGATATTTGTAGAAAGGAATGAGGCTGGAGACATGACTTTGCATCAGCGTATAAATTAGCAATATTGTGAAAACTTATTTTTGGAAGCATTATATAACCTATAAGAGTGAAGGGAACAAATTACAAATTTATTATTGTATGCGGAAGAGAGAAGATTTGAAACAGTATAGGTTATATAGGTTAATGGTTATGGATATTTGGTGTAGGAAAAAGAGGGTGTACATAATTAAAAATATAGATAAGGAACCAAGGATTAGGTGTTGGAATATAACGGGTGAAAATAAAAAATTATTTACAAAAAATCTGATTGAGACAGGAGTGTGGAACATGGAAGGGAGTATAAACGAAATGCGGGAAAATGTGGCAGAGAGTGTTTAAAGGGCTTGCTAAGGAAGTCGTTGGCGAGAGTAGAGGTAGTATGTCAGAGGATAAGCAAACATGGTGCTAGACAGAAGAATTGCAGGATATAATATCATAAAAAAAAATACAGTTTAAGAAATGTCAGAAAACCAGAGAGAGGGAGGACTGGGTAGAGTATAAAAGTTTATCTAAAGCAACAAAAAGTGCAGTGAGTAATGTTAAATTAGGGAAATGTGATGAGTCGTATGAGAGGTTATGAACAAAAAGGAAGGCCAAAAAAAAGTGTACAGGCTGGCTAAGGAAAGAAAAAAACAATTCATATACATATATACATACATACTGGTCTGATATAAAATTTCGATATGTTGAAATCCCAACTAATCAAAATCGCGAAATTTTAAAAGTTCATTGTATTGCTCCGATTCTACTGACACTAGCTAGTATGATAATTTAACATTATGATATTATCGAATATATAACGCAGAATGATATACATTTGTTCCTTTGATTTTTAAATGTCTAAAACAATTGAAGATCACCCTGATTTTTCTTAATAACTGCATTCTGCACTTAAGGATGAGACTAGTCCGATTTATATCGAATCGTTTATTATTGAATGTAATGATTTATCATCGCTTTCAAATTCAAAATATCCACCATTAGTATCCTACCTGACATGCGAAGTAATCCCATTTCTACTTATACCCTACGAATGAAGTATTTCCACCTCCTACTGTCCGAACTTTTTTTATTCATTATTTACTTATTTTATCATAAAAATAAAAATAATTAAGTATACCTAGGTATACAAATACAAATTCACTATAAATGTTTATATAACTTTTTCGATATATTACATGTATTATTACATTATTACCTATCTACTGAAATAATTACAGTACCTAGTTTTTGTTAAATACATATAATAATAATAATAATAATATACTACTTACCATAAAATGTTTAGATAAGCAGTTCTCAAATTTTAATTTTAGTCAGTACTAAGTCAAAAGTTGTATGGTTACAATATTAGGCCAACAACCATTAGATTAACAGGGCAGTAGGTTTATATAGTATTTTTACGTCTTAACAAATAATAATTCAAATTCATTTTATAGTTTTTAATTTTTTATAACCATATTTCTTAATCCTCACTCTGCGAGCGTGATAAATTCCCAGTTTCTATACCTATGTAGGTATTTTTCAGTTAATTTTATTGGGTATATAGAAACAATAACCTAATTTAATAACATTTTTAAAAAATAATTAGTTGTTTATAGAATAATATTTTTATTTATAAGTTTTTACAAATAATACAATACGTATACCTTAGTACAATCTCAAGTATAAGATGACGAGCCGTACATTTAATATTGAAATGTATTATAATAAATAAAAATTTTAAATATTGGCTAGGTAACCACAGAAACGGATTATAAGGACAGGCTGACGGATATAAGTAGGATTTCCCTGTTTATATCCTTGATAACAATATGACTAACAAATCGTAAGAACGATCGATTGTCAAATCAACAATATTCCCAGTTAAAATGTATATACTAATAGCTAACTATGACACAGTGAATCGATATGACAGACGGAAAGGACGGATGGATATAACGGTCATATAAGGTACGGTAGCTGTAAAACTTATCTATATATAGAAATGTAAAAGCATACTAAGTATACCAAAAAATTTAGTACGCTAATTAATTTTTTAAATTACATTTCGTTAATTAAAAAATACTAAAAATCACTTTTATCTTGCTTAAATTATCATAATTAATTTTATATAAAATGTATTACGTTGTACATATTTTCAGCCCCTCGCGGTTGACTGTCGGCCTTTTGTTCCATTCCCATAATATTATATTGAATTAATTATCGATTTGGTTTTAATTTTAGGTGTTTTAGTCATGGTTTATCTACATGATTTCATACTTTTTGCTAGATTAACACATTTTGTATTATACATATTTTCAATTAGATTTTATGTAGTAGATGCCTATAGGCTATTTATAGTATGAGATAATATGATTTAATATTTTACCTGTAGAAGAATACGGACAGAACAATTTGGGGGTAACTGTATTTGTAGACGATCCGACTAAATGCGGTTTCTCTGTTACTTGGAAACTAAAAAAAATTAATCTCAAAATATTAAACATATTAATTTATTCATACATTTTTAAATGATTAGGCATTGACAGGGCTTGGTTTTTATTGTCTATTATTGATTTTTATGGTCCCACATTTTTAAATGTATCGGTTTTTGGACGCCGGTTTTAAAAATGTATAAAATTGTATTCTTAGTTTTCGGTTTTAGCGATTTTCATGGTTTTAGTATATCTGGCTTTAAATTATCTATATGGGATGTCTATTAAATTAAAATTAAATTCCTAACACGATAATACATAATTTACTTAAAAAACTATTAATTGAAATATTTAAAAAATACTAACAACATTTTTAGTTTTTAACAACGCGTTTTAAAACAAGAAATCAGATAATCAGTTTAGATTTCGGTTTCGGTTCAAACCGTGACTATTTATTATTATTTTATGGTGTCAGTTATGGTTTTGATATCATAAAATGAAAAATAAATTAGATTATAAACGTTTTTTTTTTTTTTTTTTTACTGGTTTTGTAAGTCGTATATAAAGTTATACACGTACTTTGGCAGCATTCTGTAACTTCCTGGCACGTGTGTAGGCGACGAGACTGACGATTGTGCAGGAGGCGTTGTGGACTCTTTTTCGTTTGTTAAACGTTTCGATCCTTCAGTGGGTACTTGACGGCCTTCATAAAAAAATGTATATGATAAAAACGGGCGTAACGATAGATATCATAGATAATACATTTGATATACTTTTTTGATATATTTATCTTACCCAATAAAAGAGATTGTGTGTTTAATCCCATACAGCGGATTCGCCACGCGTCTTGAATGATTTGAAGCCGTGCGTGTTTACGCCATTTAGCTCTACGGTTTTGAAACCAGACCTGATCACAAATATAGGCATAGGTAACTAAAATTAATACGATATCGACGAGTGTAAAAAGTATAAAAAGCAAAAACTTAATAATAGTTTTGTTCGAAATTTTAGAACATTTCCTAGTTAAATTGTATCTCCTTCCCTCATAATGTTCCCCACAAATATGCGTGTTTCCGTAACAGAATATAATATATGTCTAACTAAAATGATTTTGTGAAAAAATATTTTCACAAATACGAGTTCTTTCTGAATATAAAATATTTCCCACAATTATGCTAGTTTCCAACAAAATAAACGTTTATTTTTTATTTATTTTATATTATTTTACACATTAAAATGTGTATTTTTTAATTCACACACACAATATTGATAATGTGTAATATGTGATCAATAATGCAAATTCTTTTTAAGGGGTAAGATATTGGCAATTTATTTGCATGCACATAAGATAATATGCATAGTATCAAATCAAAGGAGAAGTTATGAAATGACGGACAATTTCTTCAATTTGTTTAAATATTTTTTAAGGACCCGACTTAAAATGATATTTCCTTATAGATTTACTTATTTTATATTCTAAAACATCAATTAAATTGCGCAGTTTTTGGTTCAAAATGTAAAATAATTTTAAACAAGTTAGGAAAGCCCACTCTGCTGGCATGCTGAATTCCTGGTTTCTAAACGTTTTTAAACAATAATTTAAAAACATTTTAAAACCAAATGAATTATATCTATCTACATATCTGATAACTAAATCAAAAATTATAACCATGTACTAATAATTACATTATTATAATAAATTAATTAATAATAACATTAAATACGATGCTGAACTCATAATAAAGCTAATTTTGGTATACCTAATTGTATACAGTGGTGGATTGGGGTAGGAATGCAGGGGGATGGAGCTACTCTTCATTTTTTTCATATTTAACAGCGCACCCCTTTATTTATTCATCAAGAAATGTAATGAACCCAGCGTCTGTTATAATTTTTATTTCAAATTTTTAAAAATTTTAATTTTCTTTGGAAAAATAATGAAATTACAAAACGAATTTTTATTTTCATAAATAAATAATATTTCGTATAATAGGTTTTAAATCACCATATTCAATATTTCGTAATAATATATATATTTTTTTTTTTTTTAATTCGAAATCACGATTTAGGTAAATCACGATATACAATTTTGAATAGTAGATCTTGTTAATTCATATTGGTATCATAGGTGACAAATAATCTTTATTATCCATGAATGGCTACAATCTAAAAGGATTTCAAATTATTATCGAAATCAATGTGACACCGATAAATTTTTGTTATTAGGTAGATAGGTACCTAGTTGTTTCCATTTAATTTTATTAGTGAAATGGCGATTTGCGTTTTACTTTTACCACTCATCCCTATGTTTTGGATTTTTCGTTGTTGTATAATCGTTTTTTTTGCATTTTAGTTTATGTTAAAATAATTTAGGCTCTCTGATAGGCTATTTATTGTAGTTTTACATTAATGAAGTCAATTTTCGATTTTTCCAGCATATAGTTTTTTTAAGTAATTTAAAATCTATGCTAAAATGTACACTTTAATTGTGCACAGTAGCACTGATGAATTGCCCTGTTGACGTGTAATTGACAAAAACAATTTTCAAAAATTTTTATCACTTATCAATAATTTATAAAAAAATGTAATGAAAAATTATATTAAAACTACATTTCGGTCTACATTTACAGCCTTCTCGATAATTCAATTAAAAGGAATAAATGTTTAATTCTTTTAAAATAGGAATGCCTTAACTATGTTTACTCGAAAATATGTAACCCAAAACGTTGATGTAAAAAAAAATGTTGGTTTTTTTTTATATTCTAATCATGTTATATAATAATAAATTTAATAAAATTTTTTTTTTAATTATCTGTGGTTGAGAAGTGTTGGATAGGGGATGTTGGGGATGAAGTCCTTTATCGCTTACTTTTTCTCTAATATGTACCGGAACGTTGATTTTTTAACTAAGCCCAGAGTCCGTCCTTATTATTTTTTCTAATTCAACCACTGATTGTATAATGATATAATAATATTATTAAGGAGATTAGAAGTGGCGATTGTCTATCTCTTTCAATCACCGCATAACATAGTAATTAAGACCATTTATATTTCCACTATGTAATTTCATACTGCGTAACGTGAAAAAACTAAATAATTTACGTTAATTAATTACCACTTCCAATCCCTTAAAACTAAAACAAAAAAAAATAATAAAAAATCAGTAACAATGACTTTATTTATTATTTTGTAATTTCCCCTGCATTTATAAAATATTTCGGTTATTAAAGGCAATTTTTCTTTAGAATTAAAAAAAACTACTAGGTAAGTCTAAAAATAAGTTCTTTAAAGCACTAGGTAACTATAACAAATTTGTTATCTAAAAAGTTCTTTACGCCAAAAATCCTTATTTACTTTTTCTATACTCGAAAAAATGTATACAGAAATAAAAAAAAATCATGTTATAACTACAAATGTATATATAAACTCAAAATCACATAAATAATATAAATATATTATAATATTAATAATATATAAATAAAATTCTTGGGCTTATAAATTATAATAGTCGCAATAAGTGCTCAAGTATATTTACGATAATACTTAAAACCTATACATTGATCGCTTTTCTCATCAGATTCTAAAATATATACTCATTTTAAGTTAGAACCTGCATTTTGTATTAGATTAGTTAATATTATAATATGTTTTATTAGACTTTATTTTCATGATCTGACATTTGAGTTACACTGCATTCTCCAATCATTCATATAATGAGGAATATATTAATATAGGTATATTTTGACCAATAAATACGAAATAATAATTTGTGACATTTTGAATTTTTTTTGTTCGAATAGAAACTGATAACTGTTTTAAATAACAATTAGGTATCTATAATATTAATATTATATAGGTAATGAAATAAAATAATTATTCATATTTTCATATTAGATTTTAGTGGAAATATATTTTTTTTTTTACACTGAGTAAAGCGAGGTATAATGTTTATTTTAATTTTTCTAGAAACAATTTTTTGACCAAAAGACTTGCTCCAAGAAGAAAATCAAGATGATACTTTAAGAGGATGTCAGCGGTGCTATTTTTAAGGAGTTATACATAGGTCATTTTTGGAAAATTTCAAGAAAGTTTCAATTCCAACAATTGATAAATGTATATATGCATTTTATAAATAAATAAATAATAGACCTATTACAATATAGTTTTTATTGTGGTTGTTTTTTTATGAATTTATACAATTTTATTAAAAATATCACTTTTCTATTTTTATTTATAACAACTTGAAAACATCATAGTAAAATGAAACAAATAATAAATGATTAGAAAAAAAATTATTTAGTGCCCTGTGGATGCGTTTGATATGTGCATTTAAATACTTTTTATGAGTTATTAAAAACCAACATTTTTGATTTTGCTAAATAAATATCTATTAAAAAATTTAAATATTGAAAAAAAGGGGACAACGCGAGATAATGTTGTTATCTATCATTTGTTTTTTGTTTCATATTTCTAAGATGTTTGTAAGTTGTTAAAAATTAGAAATTCAAACATGAGACATTGTTTGAACTGACATCATCTTATAGTGGTCATTTCCAATTTTTATTTTACCAATTTGATAAGTGCATAATGAAAAACTGCCGGATAAATGATAATATCGGAAAATTCGTATTATTTTAAATGTGTCTAGAAATGTTGAATTTCCACAGAGTATGTACTTTATTGGAGATCTTTACGCAGTAAAATTGTTTTCAGCATTAAAAATCGAGTATCTGTCGGTAGTTTCATGTAGGATACAGTATTTATATTTAAAATACCTATAGAATATTCATTGTTTAATAAGTTCTATCATATAATAGGTGAAATTTAAAATTAAACAGTCAACAAATATATGCATTTTGTATATACTCTAACATATTAGTGCAGTATATTCCAATACACAAGTGCAATACTGCTATATCATGTATGAAATCACGAATTTATTATTAATGTAGTCTTGTAAAATATTTGAGTAAATGTATTTAAATACTTTCATAGTATTTTGAATAATTTTTAAATACTTTATAAATGAATAGAGCACACACTTTACAGTCAAAAATATGGATTTAGATTTTGTCCATGACAGTTTTATTATTATTATATTTTATAAAGTTCTATGTGTATAAAGTTATATGTTAAAAATTAATTTTTTATTAATATATCAAATGCATATATTACACCGAAACTCGAATTTGATTTATCGAAAGAAATAATTTATCATTGTTTTAAAATTCGAAATATTATCAGTATCCTATCCAACACAGTAGCGACACCACTCTCAACTGACCGGATTTTCCTCCGCCCTCTTTAAAATTAGTTTTTTTTTAGGAATATTATTTTCTGGGAGTGGGGAATTTCGGTACATTGTTTTACATTTTTGGACACACGATTTACGATTTGTGAAAAAGTAAACTGCACATAAACGAATTTATTCCAGAGTTATTAAGAGGCAGTATAGTATAGCGCGATATTTTACAATACGTGTAATATTATAATATGTTTGTATTAAAAATATGAAAAATGCCGATAGAAATACGTTTTTTTTTTTTTTTTTTTTTGTATACACTCGAAGTGTAACTCTATACTCGTATTTTCTTTATTTATACGTATACGCATAGTTTTATCATTTATTTTCTATTTATGAAAACACCGACCTGCACGCGAGCCTCGGAGAGATTTATCCGGAGAGCCACTTCTTCCCGCAAAAACACGTCCGGATAGTGGGTCTTCTGGAATAGGCTTTCGAGTTCCTGGAGCTGTTGCGGCGTGAACGTCGTCCGGTTCCTTCTCTATTGAAAAACATCAATAACCTTTTATTTTCATATGAACTGAACGTAAAACTAAGGTACTATATTATGTACATAGAAAAAGAAAAACGTGTAATATATGAAAGCGAAGAAGAAGAAGAAGAAAAAAAAAAATGCATTTTTTCTCGGTTTTTTTTTTTTTTATTTATTTTTTGGGCCCCACCAATTGCGAACTTGCCTGTCTGCGTCTACCGAACATGTACTCGGACAGGAGATCACCGGGCAACGGTTGCAAATAAGGTGATCCAGCCATCGCGACGACGAGGACGATTGTGATTTCGAAATTTAACTGCCGGGGACGACCGCGAGCACGTCCCTCCGGGAAAAACGTACGGACGGATCGCGACGACTAACGAACCGCCCACTCGCGTCCGACGGCCGACCTTCTTCGGCCAATGGCGGCGGTCCCTGCACGCACGGTCTCGTCCCCGTCGGCCCCCCCAGACCACTGCCGGCTGTACCGGACGACAATCGGGCCGAGCAGCACACGAGCCAGTACCGTAACAATACGATAATGATAAAATACGTATAGGTACACCCGTTAGGTATATACCTGACCTAACGGGCATTATCGTGTAAATCTACGAACGTTGATAAGGGGGATGATGATGGTGGTGGTGGTGGTGGTGGTGATATTATAACAACGATATGCGTCCGCGGTGTGATATCATCCGAATGCACACGAACGCATAGGTACACGAGCGGTATTGCCGTTTATACACGTTGATTGTACGTCATATAATACGTCATCGCATGTATGATGGCCACTCCGTAATATTATGGTATCTACGCCGGCGGTTCTCGATCTTTTATCAGCACCAAATTCCTCCCCCTACCCCCTCCAAATTCTATCTCGACCCACACGGTTGTTCGCAGTCGAACAAGTAACATAAAAAAAAAAAAAAAAAAAAACACTAGTTCTAAAAAGACGAAAATACTATTTGATACCTATATAATGACATTTCACAAAGGTATTTTTCGGGTCTTGTAATAAATAATATAAATAGTGTACATTATACAGTTTAAAAAACATAAATTTCTCAACCGCAAAACCAGTGGGTAATGAATAGTAGGTATACTTACATCATATATACTCGTGCACACACTATAGCTGCAACGTTGTTTCGTGTTGAAAATATTGGAATTTCAAATTTTTCTTTTCGAGGTTTTTCTCGTACGGGACCGGAAAACGGCCGGTTTTCAACATTTTCGGGGCAACCGCGTTTCGTGTTCTGTGTAGGTTTCGGTCTTTCCGGGTTCTGATGGGTTTCACGTCCGAAAAGAGACAATAAATACAATGTAATTAATATTAACATTATCACACCCCTACCCCAGTGTTCGGAAAGTACGACGTTCATGCGTACACGTTCATATTTTGTGAAAGACACGCGAACGTCACTCGTTTCTGTTAAATAGAACGTGAACGCGAACTACGTTCATGTTTTTAAGGAAATTGAACGATTTTCCTGGCCGTTCAGATTAAATTTAAATATATTAAAATTTCGCTATAAACCTTATTAGATTTAAAATATAATACTTAAAAGTCCAATTTCCTTAGGTTTACGGTCTGCTATAAGATTAAAACGATTGTTTCTATGAGTCGGTAATATTTTAGTAGGTATATATTATATAAGAAAAATTTATATTTTGTTAACCAACACGTTCATTTTTTTTTTTTTTTTTAACGCGTGTGTGAACGTGTTCTTTTTAAATACATTTGAACGTGAACGAATTCAATTTTTAAGTGAACGTTCCGAACACTGTATCTACCGCATGTGTTTTAACGGCATTAAAACACGTTTTCACTGTTTAAGTACGACTTCTTTCTTAATTATAGTGGATAAAAAATTTGAACAGAATATTATTTACTATGGACGAATATAGAGTTTTTTTTTAGTTAAAATGATTTTTTAAATTTGAAAATGTGGAAATTTGACGTTTATTAATCACGAATTCTATATGTTTAAAATACACTTATTGAACATAATTAGTCTTAGTTGAAGTTCTTGTATTTTTTTAGTGTAAGAATTTCTTTTTATAATAATTTTTTATCAAACTGTGATCAGAAAGCCACAAGTAGTTTTCGAATAAATATCGTGATTACGCAACAATGAAAAGTGGTACAAATATCAGATTATACTTCTAATTTACTTCTGTAATGTATTTTAATATTTTTTAATTGTTAAATTTTCATTATTCAAAAAAACTCTTAAAAATTGATTGCATAAAACCCTTTCCCCCTAAAAATGGATGGTATAGCGTCCTTTTAACATTCATTTTTATTTTATTTTTATTAAAAACGGTTTATGGTTAGGTTTCTACTTCAATTTAGTATTGGAGATTATAAGGTTTATAAAAAAAACTTTTTGATTTGTATTTCGGTTTCGTGCCCAATGCAAGTTTCAATTTGATTTGAGTTTTTAACACTCTGTCTAAAAACAGTTAACAATATGGTCCGGTTCTAGGTTTCGTGTTCGAAGATAGTTTCGATCTTGTCCAGGTTCCAAATTTAGTGTTTGGAAAGGTTTTGTATTTGGTGTTAAAAAACAGCTTCAATTATTTTTCGGTTTAGAGTTTCGGGAAAGAAACCGTTTTAAGAATTTATCGAGTTACCTAAAAATACGGTAATAGGGGTTTCAAAATAGGTATCAAACTAATTTCGACACTAATATTTTAGATTCTGAGCGTATAGCAATGGAGCTAGTGGTTATACAATGATGTTTATTTTTTTTTCTCTGTTAACAAATTTACTACCAGAAGGAGTGCCCCGATCTTTATATGCTTACATGGTTTCCTATAGAAAATTTCATCTAGTTGGTACTTTGAAGAGGTAATTTTTCGATTTTCTCAACAGTTTTTTAATGCATAAGGAAAAACTATTAAAAAATGACGAAAAAAACGGCAAAAAATAAGACTTCGTTAAATTCAGATTTTTCATTTCTTCGTAATTCCGTAAGATCATATTTATTTCTGCATTTGATCTTTGATGTAATGTTAAATATAGATACGTACTGAGTATATAACTAATATTAAGAGTTATGAATACTACACCGAAGCTAAGCTATCAAAATCGTTTTATTGAATGCAATGATTTATCATTGCTTTCAAATGCAATACATCCACCAAGAATATACTGCCCAGTAGCAAAGTGCATCCACTCCTACTGACACCCAACGACGTACATTTCCCTGGCCCCCCCTTCCAATTGGATTTTGGAAATTTTTTTTTTCTAAATATTTAGTACGTAATTTGTATGAATTTGTATGCCCAATCCCGGACTTTGTATGGCATCGGAACCATGAGAAAAGTGGATTTTAGTGTGGGGGGGGGTGTAGAAACGTTTCTCCAGCCCCCCCCATCTTCAAAAATCACATTTCTTGAATTTTTTTTGAGCGAATATTTAGTACGTAATTTGTATGAATTTGTATGCCCAATCCCGGAATTTGTATGGCACCGGAACCATGAGAAAAGTGGATTTTAGTGTGGGGGGTGGTGTAGAAACGTTTTATTAAATATTTAGAAAAAAAAAATTTCCAAAATCCAATTGGGGGGGGCGGGGAAATGTACGTCACCCAACGAGCGAAGTGCACCTTTTTAATTTCGTCTATATACCTAATTTGAGAATGAGTAGGGATCCAGAAGGAACTCTTATTTGACTATTTATTATAAAAATTCCAGAGAAAATAAATTTTTTTTTTGTTCTTTGGAATTTATATTACCCTACATTGTCAACGCGATGTCGATATATAAATCTTTTGCAACTCCACATGCACCGTATCTCTGTACGAATAAAATAATGCAGGCACTGCAACCCGTATGCAATATAATCTGTGCGCAATGATTATAGATATCGCCTGGCATTTTGGAGATCATTAATTTTTTTAACGTGATTTTTCAACGTTTAGTTTCCCTTGTGTCTGTTAAACGTTTATATGAGTTGAGTACTGTGAACATTATAATTTGTAACTCATCATACGAATAGTGGTCCAAAACCAAAAAAAATATTTTGTAAATATTGTCAAAAAAAATTTATCGTATAAGTTTGGGTGTTATTTTGTAAAATGGCGACAATTATATATGATATATATAATACAATATAATATATGTTTTTGAATAGATATATATATATATAGACTAAAGTTACATCTGAAAATGATTGTATATTATGTAAATAAATACATTGCAATTAATAGTAATTAAAAAAAAAACATGTTAGGAAAAAGTAAAAACCCATTCTTTGTTATATTTTCATATTAACATAAATTAGGTTTTCATAGGTAACAGTAAAACGTTTCTATTCTAGTCTAAAACAATTTTACAAAACCAACGAGTACGGAAATTAAAAAAGTTATTAGGTGATGGTTTACCTACTATTATTATGTATTTCTTGATTAACATTTAATTTAATTTCTAATATTATTTCCGATTAAGACATTCTCCTCCTGGGATCCGAACTTATTTTGAACAAATTACGTTTTAAAATATATTGTTGTTTTTTTTATTCAAAATTTTTTTTTTAATTAGTTCCATATCGCTGGAAATTGAAGTTTACGTGCTAGTTATCTTGATTATAGTACCTAATTATTTTAATATTATACGTATACTAAAATTTATTATAATTCTATTTAAACATCGATTAGGTACCATCGTAAAAAATAAAATATACACTCGGAAAATATCCATTTTAGTTGTATTGTAGTCTTTACTAATTTAAAATGACATGAATATAATGCAAATTATATTTATTCAATACTTTGATCAAATATTTTGCAATAAGTCCTTATTTTCTATAGAAATAAAACAAATACAAAACGTAAAGGAGGTAAAACACTACCTATAATAGATTATGTTAATCCTACTGGTATCGTCAAGCCAATAAAGACCAATGATACATATTTTGTTTTCTACTTTTCTTCTATAGATCGCACTTTTTACTGTAAAATACATTGTATTTTATCACATGACCATTGACACGAATACCGTACATATTTCATTATCAATCACAATAACATGTTTTTCATATCACAAAATCTATTTATAGCTGTTTCGGGTCATAAAAAACACGAGGATACTAGTTAACATACGTTTTTTTTTTTATCTCTTGTCATCACGAAAATAATAGTTATATTAATAACCCATATAATGTATATATTCAGACTTCGTCATGCGTTGATCTTGATTCCAAATAAGTAAAATTAAAATTGTGGAAGCAAATGGTTAAAAAATTATAAAGATTTTAAAAAATTTAGTATTATCTAAAACAATACATTTTAAGTTATTCTTTTATATGAAAAATGTTGTTTTAAATACCAAAATGTCAAATTGTGTGTTTTTTTTTACAGATGTAGTTTTAAGTTCTAAAAAATTGAAATATTGAGTAAGTACTATTCCTAACCTTTGGGTAAACCAGTGACTTAATGAACGTACCTAGAACGTACTTAAGCCATAAAATTTATTTATTATTTGATGCATAAAACAACGTCCTGAGAGATACAAAAATTTGTAATACATTTTAGAAATAAATGTTTTATGATCTTAATTTTATTTTATTTTGTTGATATAATTTATATAATAATAGTTATTGAACTAAAAAAAATCCAATGAGTAATTCGAATTTGAACGTACATATTTATACGAAAATAAATAATTAAAAAACTTATAAATATCCATGTAAAATTATAAAATTTTATTGTTAAAAAATTTAGAATAAAATACTAATTATCGATAAAAAAAAATTTTGTCATTAAATGGAAAATATTAATTTGAATGCATATAATAAAAAAAAAAAAATTAAAAAATTAAAAAGTCATAAGTATTTAGAATTACGGGTCATTAATGACCCGAAATACCAGTTACGTAAGTACAAAAGGATGAAATATGATTTTGAAGAATCGTGTATTATTATTCATGTACACATTTCCAAAATGATGTAATATATACCTTATATTGTTATACATTATTAGGTCAGAGATTCGGAGATGAAATGCATAAAAATTACACTAGGTAATGAAAAAATAATGATTTAATCACATTTAAAAGTTATATATAACGTTTCGTATTTTATACTGTACAGTACAATGCATAACGCTCAAGTGATCAATTGATCGATTTGTGTCCAAAATTCTATTATATTATTATGTTAGGGTTTTTTCAGTGCGCATAAACTGCATAATATACATTATCCTTTTTACAAAAAAAAAAAAAAAAAAATTAAAAATTAAAAAAAAAAGACTGACAAACAAAATAAAGGCGTGTCCTTTGAAAATGTTTTTATAATGGTTGAAGAGTTGTCGTGGTGGGTAGTTCCGTTTTGTTCGAAATTAATGAAATTCATATAGAAGGGTGGTGCATAAACAAGGCTGCAGGAGACAACAAAATGTTCAACAAGTAATAATTACTATTATACATGTACCTACCGTGATTTTAATCAATCTAGTTTTCGTAATTTACTCTCGTCCTTTAACTGTATAATGCTATACAGCATTGGCCGCAATGTTTTTGGTTTTGTTTCCAAGGGATATCACGTAGAGTTCATTGTAAAAAAAAAAAATTTTCATAACAATACTACCCGACGGACAAAAGGCAATATTACGGACATCTGTTGTGTTGAGTTCGATTTGATCATCGATTGACAAATGTTCACTATTAGAAAACCATTATACTATTAGGTACATATACCTCTCTTATGCACACCCTTAAAATAGAATAATCGTTTATGTGTGTTATCTAAATCATCCATCAAATATCGGTTATACGATGAATTTTACGAATATAATACGTACGTTTAATAACCCACTTAAACGCCATCAATTGTTTGGATATACGTAATATATTATTATACGAGTATCATCATTATTATAATAACTTATAATATTATCATTTTTTTTTTTTGTCAATAACTATAATACTTGGTATATTTCAAACAGTCCGGTATGATTCGTACACCATTGAAAATTCGGCGGCAAACGTAAATAGAAATTTAATTAAATTTTTTGAAGTATCTACTCAAAAGAACGATTAAGTCACCTGCCCCCAGTATTATGAAAAAATGGTTAAAAATTTGCGAAATTCAAGTATAAATATTTGTAAAAAAAAAAAAAAATGTTTAAAAATAAAATTGTTCCTACAGTATTGGAAAAAGTATTATATTAACAACTAACTTCTCTATTGACTCAATAATAGTTAGCCGTTAGGTATGACATTACAAAGTCTATAATAACTATCTTTTACTTTTTTTTCTCTAATTATTATAAATGCGTATAATAATTACACTGAAATACACTTTAGTCAACCATGCATAATAATACGTTTTAAATTAATATATTATTGGAGAAAATGAGTATTTTAAAAAAATTTATGTATTCTAATTTTGAAAGAAAACAGTCATGCGACGAATCGAGATTTTTAACAAAAAAAAAAAAAAAAAAAAAACCGATCAGTAAGGGTTGGAATAAGCTCTTTGCTCGTTGGATAGGATACTGGTGATATATATAATGAATTTGAAAGCAATATTTCGATAAAACGATCAAATTTGATTACGACGTTTTCATTTGTGTAATTTTCATAGGTTTTTGTTACTTCGTGGGAATATTTTCCGATAACAATCATCTCGAGAATATTCTCGGTAACCGAGAATACTGTTTTGAGAATATTCTTTACTCACATTATACTAGCCACAACAATCCTATTCATCGAATACTCCCTTAATATTGTTTCCTTACCATGGTATATTAGTTTTAGTTTTTCTTATTTTAATCATCGTTGACCGTTGTATATATTATGATAAATTATTATTGTTATTGTATTTGTTAACTGTAATTGCTATCAGTTGTCAATATAATATATATTAAAATAAATAAACACTGCTCATAAGATACGAGCATACTTGGAATCGTGATTTTATCTATAATCAAAAATATGTTATTGTTATTTTTAAGATTTTTAATTTTTTAATTTTTAGATAGATACAAATATAATACCAGTATTAATATTTAAATATTTAATTGGTATATTTTTCCCTGAATTGATTGTCAATAGTTATAATCATTTTAGTATATAATGAATACTAATATTAAATATTAATATCTATATAATATATATATTAATATTTCTCATAATTATCACATCTAAAATTTGTATATCATTAACGTTAATGTTTTCATTTCAATTTTGGAATTTTCGTTAAGTCATCTTTTCATAAAATATATTATTTTTACATTCAATTTGCAATTTTTTAAAATTTTTAAAGTACTTACTATGATTCAATAATAAATATATATTAACCATATTTTCAGGACTATTATAATGGTACCGATAATTGGAACCATATAAAAAGGATTAAACTTTATATTATAATGATTAAATTCAATGAATTAGCATAGAAGTAATTATATTTTTAACAAACAATTTAATAAATAAATCATTTTTTGAGAAGGTAGGAAGCGAAAACGGAACCATGTGATGAAAAAAGCGGACAGGAACTTTGAAAGGAATTTTAGAGGGTATGGGTAAGGGGAATCTATTTGTTCACGTAATAATTTAACAAAATAAAACTGAGGTTAGCATCATGCCTACGATTAGCCAAGGTGTCTAGACAATGAAGCTGAAGTACATGGAGTACCTTGGAGTCTCGAAGGAGAAATGATCTATAATGGTGACATTGTAACCCAAAGCTTCATAATAGCGGTCTATCAATGTGCCTACAATGGCCCTTCTCTCTACTTACCTTACTTTTCCTCTGTGAGATAAGGCAGTTCCTTCCTCACGGTCCCTACTTTCAGTAAGTTATACCGACTTCCTTTGTCCGTGACCGTTACTCCTGCAAGATACGTCGCCTGACTCCCCAACCCTCCTATCCTTATCGTCGGGAAGCTCACCGGACCTGCCAAGTAAACACTCCTTCATATAACAGCGACCACCATCTACGAGACCAGACACCGGACCACCAGTCAAACCAGCCCCACACTCAGCGAGGACTCGACATCCGGCCGTTGGCCACGGATTCCGGGTCCCCTCCGACACTGCGAACCATTTTCGGCGCTCATCTACGACAAAACAACTCAACTCCGGTTCCCGGTGGGGACTGACCATACGGGCTTCTCCCGGAGTGCCTCAAGAATGAGGCCTGACATTCACGGGTCGATCATCTCCGGCCGGAGAACGAGAACCGTTCCACCGAAGAAGGTAACTGTGCGGAAACCTGCCAATCACGGTTGCCGGGATCGCCGTGTCATTCCATTTGCAGGCCCCGTTCGGCCATACACGGTGTCTAGGACCTCCGTTCATCGGGAACCAGCTACCGACATTCGGGGCACTCGGCCACTCGCGGACCTCTAGCTGTGGACACTAGCTGTCCAGATCGTTCGGACCAACTTCCCCAGGCACGGAAGAACATCGTCCAATCACCGTAAATACTATTGATCCTCCGATTCACCCGTAAGAGAGATATTATTGACTTTTATTTTTATTTTGAATTGTGAACCAACGAGTTGTGTCCCTCTCCACTCGAAGAACCTGCACAAATTGATTCCCTGTATCCTGGGCTTGGGCAACCCGCTTCAGTAAGTAGGGTTATAGGGAACGTCCCTCTCGAAAGTGAGGCTCTAGGCAAAACATCGTTGTATCTAACCCGGCGAATCCCGCCTATATTGTATAAATCCACATAATCATATATATATTACCTGTAAACTTACTTTTACATTAATGCTATGCTATGCTAAGAATAAAGTACTCTGTACCAAGCGAATGCTTCTAGACAGAGGGCCGGATGTAGAAGGATTTATGATAGTTGTTTAGGGTTTTTCCTAGAATTTTAGAATTTTAGAGGGGG
>JAIPRL010007576.1:0-23030 GCA_025469235.1 Pemphigus obesinymphae
TTTTCTTTGCTCTTCCGTGCACCCGTTTTATAGTATTCGTTATTGTAATCGTAAAATTGCTCTCTCGAACACCCCTTGTTGATCGCCAGATTAATTGGCGATTTTTATGAAATTCAGGTGTTCTACATTCATTTTTATTAAATTTTAATGTTTTTTATTTAAACATTTTAAGTACAGTTATTTTTAAAAATATAATTAATTTAATTAAAGTTTTTGTTTTTAATTTAAAATAATTAATTTATAAATTTATTAAAAAAAATAAATATTTAGAAATGTTTGTTAATGATAAGTAGTCATTGATTTTCTAAATAAAATTTTAGTTTTCATTAATGGTAGATAGTTGCTACAGCCATTTAGTGACAAACAAACCAATTAGCTTCAAGAACTTGATATTTTCATCAAATTAAAAGCAATATAGAAAATCAACGATTTATAATTAATAAACATTTCTAACATCAACTATTTTTATTTTAAATTTATAAAATGGCTATTTTGGATTTTGAAAACCATTTTAATTTATAATGTTAGACATAATATCATTAAAAATAAAATAAAGATAATATACAACATTTTAAAGTAAACTGGAAATATATATTAATATCCAATCATTTACTGTATACATTTAAAATAAAGGTTTTGCCCTATTATTATGAATCATTTTCAAATTTCCTATATCCTAATTTTTGTAATTTTAAAATCAATTTTAACTAGGTATTATTTTGAGACTAGGTTTAGAGAGTATGGAAATTGAAGAACCATTGTCATGCGATATAATAATAATTCTTCATAGGTATTAATCATGTATAAGGAACTACGAGTTATCCTTCCACATTGCATATATTTTTTTTTCGAATCTGAGAAAAAACTCAAATATAAATCTGGCAGAAAAAAAAGTCCAAATTAAAAATTATTTATTATAGTTTGAAACTGATTAATAATATATTTAGTTTACAGTATAACTTTTATTCTTATTTTCATAATGAAATTCCAGATAGATGGACTGTTATGCCCTACTAAGAAAATTGATGGTTCTATTCTATACTTTGGTTGAGTTGTTAGTTCTATGATTACCATTCAATATTAATTCATGCACATTTGTCCCAATTGGAGGAAACTTCCGTTGGACTTTTCTTAATTTAATTTAATTTTATGAGAACTTATTAGTTTGTATATGCCATTTTATATATAGAATTTTATACCTTAAATGAGTACTTATTTAATATTTATTTGTGTGTAAATTTTAAAAAAACTTCATAAATAATAAATAAGTAAATATAATAATTATATTAATTTGGGGTTTTTTTTTTGTATGCATGTTAAAATTAAAATTTAAAAATTCTTAAGTAAATAAATTAATGAATAAAAAAAAAAAAATGTTAAAAGGGGTGTTTTTTTTATTTGCATAATATGTGAATTCTGACTGATATTAAGTGATACATTTGAGACTGAACACACTGTATATGTATATAAAATTGTAAAAGTATAAAATAAAATTTAAGAGTATAATAGTATAATAAATACTGAATGTTGTTTCTCACAAATTTAAAATTCCCAAATCATTTATTTCATTATTTATGGTAGATTTCTCAAATCAGTAAATTGCACAGCATTTCGAAATATACAAATTAATCAATATTTTGCATATCGTCGCTTGGCGTAAAATACCTCCTATGTGCAAAAAATAAAAAAATAACATTTTTTGTTATCTTTGAATTTAGAAAAAACGCCATCTATTGATTTATATATTTATTATGAACAGAAACATTTTTATTTATAAAACCCATGAATTTCCTATGTGAGCCATATGTTAATTTTTGTCTGACTAACCTTCAATGTGCATAATCGGAGGTTTGTTGTACTGTTAACTTTCGCAAACTCTACACATTACCGATAAATAATCTATTATATATGAGGGAAAATAATAACATTTCGACATTACCACACCATATACTCCAAGTAATGTGGAAATCCCAAAACTTTTAACAACGGCAGGTGAAACATTTTCCCCATCATACAATCAGGCGAAATGTCAACATTAGTGATTATTAGGGAACGGATTTATATGTAAATGCATATATTTATTAGAATAAGCTATTTGAAATCTGATAATAAATGTGCATGATTTATTTCATTCTTATTAAAATAAAACCAAATATATTTTGCATATTTGTCATTTTTTGTGCATATTTTTGTTTTAAATTGCATGTTCTTATTTCCAGCTATAAAAATTTGTGAAATTATTGTTTATGTAAACTAAATATTTCAAAATTACAAGCAACAACTTTCCAGGATATAATAAAGTAGACTATCCGACAAGAAATGTGCATAATTTATATCATTTTTAGTAAAATAATACCAATTTTACTTTGCATACTTTTAACTTTTTAAACCTTCTTTTGCATATTAATTAGTTTTAAACACAAATACCTTAATATTATATAATTATTATGCAAAATACAAATCTTTTAAATATAATAATAATAGTTAATTATGGGTTAAATATGTGGTATAATAACAATAATGCAATTACAACGTTAAGATGATCATATTTGTAGAATATTGATAATTTATTTATTATAAAATTTAATTACGTAGTTTGCCTTGGTCGTTTAAAGTTTAGGTACAGAGATAGTTGGAATTATATCTAGTTTTAATATACCTACCTACTTTTATATTGAAAATATTATTGTTATTATTTCAATAGTTAAATTTTAAAGTAATAAATTAATGTTATGTATTGATTTTTTTAAAACATCAGAAATTAATTTTTCTTTAGTATTGATTAATTAATTAAATTTCTTCTACTTTCCTATTAATTATGGATTTCAATTCATTTAATTTTAATTTTAATATCTTATCTTACTATAAATCTTTATTTTAGAATATGAATCGTGAAGAAACTCGTGATATGCATATTTAATATAAAACAACCACGGTTGTGCCAGATATAAATATTATACTTATAGAGTAAATAAGTGAAATGGATATATAATATAATATACAATTGTTCAAATTTATAAATAATATTAATGACAATGATCTGGAAAACTGGGTTATGGATGAAAACGGAAAAGAAGTTGACTTAAATGTATATTATGACAAATCATACGAAACAATTAATGATAGTTTAACACTAGTAGTAACCTCGAATAACTTCAACAATTTTTATATTACTATATTTCAAGATAATGAATTGGTTATTGATTTAGAAAAGTTTTTAAAATATTTTAAAATATTATATTTAACTATTATTTAACTGGACTGACAATATTACATTATTTATTTTGATTCCTAGATACTTTATAGGTAGGTAACTATATTATACTAGGATATATTTTTGAAACGGATAATTTTATTTATTACACTACTATAAATATTATATTATTATAGTTAATTATCTATAATATAATAGCAATATATGTACAAAATCTCTCATGTGTAAAGTAAAAAGTAAAAATATTTAGCTAACCTTCTATGTGTAAATTACAAACCTCTTATGTGCTGTTTGAGATAAAAATATCGGTAACAAAATTTCTTATGTGCAAAAATGTTAACAAAATACTTAATATCATGTTCAGATAAAACATTATTATAATTTTATAGTATATTTTTTTTTAATTTTTATATTAAATACTGATTTTTAAACTACTAAAAAGTCTCTCCTGAAAAATTAGAATTTTTTACATAGGAGGTAATTTACACCAAGCGATGATATATTGCATTATGTTCAGGATATAATAATTATATATATAATTTTAATTCAATAGGTACCTTGGTGTTATGATTGATTACTCCACATGAAACCATTTTTCCTTTAGTCCACATTTCATAGACTTGTACACGTGTATATCCACCACAAAAATCCATTTTTTTGTTATTGTATACACAAGTATCAACCATTGAGGTTTTTAAACGCCACATTTCTGACCGTCCAAGATACTGGTCTCTAAATGTCAGTTCAACAGAATCTAATATACAAGATTCTGGACTTACAATATTCACTGTGACATCAGTATATGCAAACAATTGAAATAAATTAGCAATGCTATGTTCAATGCTAATTGTATCTGAAAATATGTTTAAAATAATAAAATATAATTAACAACTATTACCTAAACTATTCAGAAATGTATTCCAAAATAGACACACTAGATATACTTAATATCAAAACATAAATATTTTTTTTTGTTAGTTTTACCTTTACTTTGTGCATCATCTTTAAACGCCATAATTTGAAGTAACAATTTATTTTGTTTAGAATCTGCATGATACACTTCCACAATATCCCCTATTACTGCATTTGGAAAGTCTCTAATGTTGACAATCAATTCTGAATCTAATAAATAAATAAAATTATATTATAATATATAAATACACAACATTATATATAATATCTTAATTTAAAAAAATAATAAAAATATGGTGCGCTTTACTTACTGCTAAAAGCCTTTTGATGAACAATTAATTTAAAAGTTTTCATGATGATAATATGTAGTTAATTAAATACTGTGTTTATCCCTATGCAATTATCAAAATCTGATTATTCTGAATCTAGTAAGTTCTATCTCCTACTAATGTCTAATTGTGGAGAACTACGTAACTGTGTTCCAATCGAATATGTACGAAGATCCATTCAATTATATAATAATTATTACATTAATATTGATTAAAACTTGACACCAACAGTTTTGAAAAATAATCAGTTTATCACATTACTTTTATTCACAGATAAGAGGAAAATATTCTCTTATCTGTGTTTTATTACCATCGAACGCAGTTTCTTTTATATTATGACCAGACGATAACACTATATTATCACAGAACAGTCGTCAATTATCAATATTATTATTGACAAGTAACAGATTCGCCTCTGTCAAACATTCTAATTTCTAAATAATGTTTACAAAAATTGCATATTATAGTCAATAGCAAATAAACCAGTAAAATGTCTTTAATTTGCGGTACGGAATTTCTGTCAGACGACCAATAATATTATTTTCTGCAGTACAGATTACACTTTTACAATATATTATTAAACAAATACGACATTCTTTATATTCCTTAAGTGCAGTAGTCTATGCAGTATTATATCACTTAGGTAGTGTTTATAAATCATTTGCACAATGAGATACAAAATATACAATTATGTTTTGGTAATTCATATATTTATATTTGTTCGTTTTTCGTCTTCTGCGTAATTAATTTAATAATTGTTTTGCAAAACTAATTTTTGTGTTTTCAGGCTTACGCCTCGAATCATATAGGTACTCTAATGTATAATTATGGCGTATTCATATAGTGTACAATATGGTTGTGACTTGTGTTAATTGAAAAATATTTGCGAGTCGAAAAAATACACAATTTTTGTAAGTAATATAGGTGTATGAATTATGTAAATACCTGCATATTATGTTTATTTTATATACTTTTATATACTCCTTATATTATTCCAACTTATTATATTATTTATTATTCACCTAAAGATGCCGATGAAAAATATTTGGCCGAGAAGTAAACAAATCTAGACTTTTACTATAATTTCTGCAAACATTTTCATTAAGTACCTTAGAAAGAACTAATGTCTACATCCTAAACTGAAATATATGACATAAAGAAAATTGTTTATTTTAGAAATTAGATAAATTAAGAATACTTTATTATTATTTTGTTTACACTTATTAATTATAAGTGCCTACTTACTTCATTTAGATAAAATTGACCTTATTGTATTAGATTCTACAGTTAAACTATTCCATTATTTCATATTATTACACTTGATTTATAAATTACTACTCTCAATTTATAAAACACTAAGCACAAATATTATTTTAATATTTGTACATTCAGAACCATAGGATAAAACCATCATGGAACATTACTAAAATATTACCATAGAAATTGAAACCAAAATGAAAAATAATTATTAGGTACCTATAAAATCTAAAGAACTATAACCCATTGTTTTATTAAAATTACATCTAAAACTCAATTAAATAAAATTCACTAAAACTAGGTTCTATATAAATTTATATTTAATTATATTTATTTTTAACAACTCATCATATTTTATTTATTTATTTATTAGGTTTTAATTTAAATTGTGAAGTCATATTATTACTAAATTGAAGTATTTTTAAAAATTATGCCGAGACCAAAATCAAGCAAAGTTTATTCGTTTTTTAAACCTAATCTGGCAACAGGAAAAAATGTTTGCCAAATTAACCAATGTTTTACTGAAATATCATCACATGCCAAAAACTGTGAACGCCATATAGAGCATATGCATTATAATGTATACAAACAGCATTTCCTAAATCAAAATACAGAATTATCTGATGGTACAGATACCTTGAGAAATAAACGGGCTGTGGACATACAGCAAGATAGCTATAACGATTGTAAAAAGGTATGATATTGGTAAAAATTAAATAATTTATTTCTATAATTTTATTATTATTATTTTTTTTTTCAGAAAGTCTCAACATTTCATCAATTATTTTTAGAAGAAGCATTTACAAAGAATGCTATAAATATTCAAATGACTGCTAAGGATTTGGTTGAGGCATGTACAGATCTAGTTACTATAAATGGAAGACCTTTTGAAATATTGGAGGATAGTGGTTTTAAAAAAATTATTAATCCTATTATCAAGGGTTTAGATAATACAGTTATTATTAATACAAAAACTATTAGAGGAGAAGTGATTAAACGTGCAAAAAGTGTAATTAATGACATAAAAAGTTTAGTAAATAATCGTCTAATTTGTTTGAAACTGGATTGTGTAACAAGAAAAGATAGATCTATATTAGTCATCAACATTCAGATTGCTTTACACAATTCAATTACCACAGCTATACAAACTTTATCCACAATTGAATTGTCTGAACAGCATACTACATTTCATCTTCAACAAAAGGTTAGTAAAAACTAAAATATAAAATTTAGTAATTATATATATAATATAACTTCTTATATTTTATTCAGATTATGAGTACACTATTCCTCGTACATTTATTGAACTTTAGTTGCTGAGAGTTGACTCCGCTTGTGATAAAATAGTGTGCTATTATTAATTCATTATGTATACTAGCTGTTGTATATGCAAATGAGACTGGTTTTGATTCTCTGTCTGGTGTACTCTTAAACTGAATCGAGTATAGTTGTTTGCTCCATAAACAAGATGTATAGTATATTATATTCATCAAATCATGCTCCTCCCAGTACCTCTAAAACTTTGTTAATTTGTGTTTTGATTTTTGTGGCAATACTAAAATCTTACATTATACACAACTGTTAGCTACAGGCATTCTAGCTATTAACTCTGTTGTTGCTTGTCAGACGTTATGTAGACTACATGCACAAATTTGTTATATTTGTTCTGTTATGTCTGTTCAGTAGATTAGCATTATTTTTATATTCAATTTTGCGAAAATCCAACTTTTCATTTTGTGTGGGCCTTTTCGCTCAATCTTATTGTCGTTTATTGAATGATTTGTCAAATAGTAAGGTAATCATTTTCATAATAATTTATAAAACAAATTTATATACTAGCTTTGTTTTGTTTTTAGATATTATATTATGTAATTTTGTGTGGTTAGCTGATTTTTCACCCTATTTGAGAGGCTGTTCTTGTTGGTACGTTTTTTGTTGCGCTGGTTATTTGCGTGTACTTGTTTTACCCAAAATCATATGGTATAATTTGTGGTAATAATAACACATGGGAGGGTTGACCCTGTACTTTTTTGTGTATTCAATTATTCATCGCCACAATTATTCAAAGATTGTCAAACTATATAATTTTATCATACATTAATTTTTTTACTAATTGAATATTTGTGATATAACTCTTTTCAATTCAATTTCTTGTTATTAATTGCAAAATAAATAATCGATCAAACAGGAAATATAGATTATTATATATAATAATTATAGATTATTTTATACCAACTCATTATTCTATTTTTTTTTTTTTTTTTTTGCACATTAAAGGACTACTAGCCTATTATTGGTAGTAGTTAAATTGATGTATTATAATTATTCAGTTATATATGTTATAAATGTTTTTTTCATTATATTTACAGGTATATGAAATTTTAGCAGAATATGGTATATCAAAACATCAAATTTATACTATAACCATAGATAACTCCAGTAATTTTATTAAAATGACAGATTTATTAGATGAGGATAATGAAAACTTTGATGGTAACTAGTTAAAACTCTATATTGTTTATTTCGTATATTTATTACTATAACTTATTAAAATAAAATATATATCTTATATTACATATAAATATATATAATATAATAGAAGATAATGAAGAAATTGATGGAGACGTTTTAAAAACTAATACCATAGAATTGGGAAATTCTATAGCTAATGAAATTGAAAAAATTAACCCACTTACAATACTATTGACATGTGCAGCGCACTCATTGAAATTGTGTGTTGATGATGCTTTTAAAGATAATGACATAAATGCTATGATAACTAGATCAAGAGTGGTACATACTAATTTGCAATTAATATTAATACTAGTATATTATAATATTATTGGGGCCTGGAAATGCATGTGCATATTTTAATGATTTTAAGCGCATAAACGCATGTTTTTAATGCATACACTTTTAGGCCCTAATAATTATAAATTATACCATAATTTTATAACAATATTATATTGCTTTAAGGTTGTAAAAAAACTAAAAACTCCTACAGTAGCCCGTATGGTCAAGTCTCTCAACCCAAGTTCATTGAAAGCAGTTATAGATAAACCTACTCATTGGGAAAGTACTTTTAATATGCTAAATAGACTTTTAAAACTAAAATATGCATGTGTTGAGTTGTCTGACACCTATGAAGAACTAAAATTAAGTCCATCAAATTGGGAAGTTCTTGAAAATGCTGTAATTGAATAACTATATTATTATAATTAATAATGAAAGAATAATATAACATAATAATGAAAAAGTTTTTCTTCTTTATTTAGGTTATATCACTCAATCCAATTAGAACAGCTACACTTAAATTACAAAAAGAAAATATTACTATAGGAGATTTCCATGGCATCTGGATAGAGTGTTATGGAGATACAAAAAATAAAAATTCCATTATTTCAAAAAAACTTTGCGAAGCTATGGAAATTAGGGAAAAGTTTGTGTTTTCAAACCCAGTTTTTATAGCAGGTATTTAAATTTATGACAGTAAATTAATAATCAATAAGTACTATTTACTTAGAATTATTTTTAGAAGTTGTTTTTATTTTTATTATGTAGGCATTTTTTTGGATCCAAGGTTTCAAATATTACTTGATGATGAATGTAAAAGAATAGCCAAAGAACATCTTATTAATTTATGGGGAGTTATAAATGTTCTTGAGATATCAGAAACAGATTTTAATGTAACATCTAATTCTGAAGTTGAAGAACAAGACAATTTGCAACAAACTGACCAAAATTTAGAAAATTATATCAAAGCTATGACAAACAATAGGGAAAATATTCATAAATCAGATGATAATGATAGTAACATATTGCCGATACAACATATATTGGAATCATTTGATGGAGTTTCTAGAATACATAGTTCAAGTGACATACGAAAATATTGGGATACAATGAAGTTTTTAAAACCACAGCTTTTTAAATTAGCATCTATTCTTTTAAGTGTACCAGTTACTCAGGTCAGTTGATATTAAAATAATACTTATTAATAAATTGAGTGTTTACACTTCATTAGGGACGAGAAGTTACATTTTAAGTCCAACTTATAAATAGATGCTAATAGATAAAATTAATTTTGTCCAGTACATCAAATTATAAAATATAAATTTTATATTAAATTTTACCGTTTGAATTAGAGATTATAATCTTTACGAGCTGAATTATTTGATTTTTTAAAATTTTATTTTATTCTATTTTAGTTGTAAGTGTTTTATTAGTAGATACCTGGTTTTTGATTACTTCATGAAATCTGCTTATTTATATATAAAGTTCGATAATTTTTATGTCATTATTTATCATTATTATCCTATTGCTGTGAGTATCTTCTATACCTTGTTTCAGTTATTTAGTACATTTTTCACAATCAAATTAAATATCTTTAGACTTTATAGACTTTCCAAATTTAGATTAGCACATTTTATATGAAGTACATTTTTAAAATGTGTACATTGAGTACTCACCTCATTTCTTGAAACTGTCGATTTGCATTTCAGACAGTTCCATATTATTTACAATCAATACAATAACATTACCTTACACAATGAGTGATTGAACTCTGTATAATAGATATATAGAGTATATTTTATTTTGGTAACCACTGGAAATTACAAAATATATATTTACTTGTAAAGTTTTTGGATTGAAATCAAATTTCCCCCCCCCCCCCATTGATTTGTTATTTTCTTCTCTAGAGAGCGTTGCATATTTTGTTTATGTAGCAATTACACCTAATTTTATAATAGTGCAAAAGTGTTTAAGTGACAGTAGCACTCAAAGGGTTAATGGGATGTAGTACTTGACTTGGTTGTCTTTGTCTGACACACCTACGACAGTAAAATCGGGTTTTGGATTTCCAATTTGTAAACAATTGTTTGATTTTAGGATATAATAACCTATTATTGTAATTAATAAAGAAAACATAATCTATGACATGTAGGAATTATATTTTCAATAAACTTAATTTTAAACAAAATATTCACAATTTAATTATCATGTTATTTGTACACTGGTAAAAAACTGAAAATTAAATTTATAGAAAAATTAATTCCTACATGTCATAGATAATATTTTCTTTATTAATTATGATAATAAATGGTTATCATATCCTAAAATCAACCAATTGTTCACGAAATTGGAAATACAAAACCCAATTTTACTATATTACACGTGTGTCAGATAAAGACAATTGAGTTAGATACTTATCTTCTTAGATTTTTAAACCTAAGTTACATTTCCTAAGTTAGAATTTCATTAATACATATGTAAAAATCAGAAAATTTTTTATAACCATTATGTAATTTTTCAGGTTTCTATGGAACGTGCATTTTCTAGCATAAAATTTATATCATCAAACACATGCACATCATTAACTCCAAATATGCTTGAAAACATAATGCTTATAAGGAATAATTTTGTATTAGGTAAAGATTTAACTTAAGAATTTAAGTTATGATTCGAGTTTTACTTTTAATTTCAATATTTTATCTATTATAATAATAATAAATTTAGTTATAACTTAATATTATTAAGGTATTTTAAGATAATATTTAATAAAATTATTAATTAATTTATAATTGTTCATAATTTATATTTTTATATAATATAAAAATTCAAGCATTCATTTTATTAGTTTGGTTATTTAGTAATTAATTGTAATTAATTTATATAACATATCCATTAATTGGTACTTAGTTTAATCAATTAACAAATTCTTTACAGACATTTTTGTATCACACTATTATAAGAACTCTAACTTGAAGTTAACCTTATTAATAATGAAAGTATCAAAAATATATAAATTAATGAAACCCTAACTATGTATTTATTTGTAACCATACACCAAATTTGTATAAATTATTTTATTTTCAAGCATTGTTCAGAATTATTATTAAGGCTATTTCAAACATTCACCAATTTTTCACCAAATGGAACTTAGCTCACCCCGATACTAAATTATTTTTGTTGACTCATTCACGATTTTAGTTTAGATTTTCATTATATTTTATTCATAGCTTAATTGTTGACCGATTATATAGTGATAATATGTAATAAATTATATGCTGAAGATCAACCATAAAACTAAATAATATATCAATAATCTAAAAGTATCTTTAGATATCTATTGACATATAAATTACTTCTTTTAGTTATAACTCATAACAATATATCCGTTTGGTAATTTATTTAAAATTTAAAAGCTGTGCCAGCCAGGTCTTCATTTTAAACTCCAGCCTGCCACAAAGCCCATACAAGCTGAGCTTAACCTAGTCTATGCAGGTATTTAATATCTATATTATAAATAAATAATGTTTATGTATAATTTTTTTAAACATAAAAAGTATAACATCAAATATTAATTATCCAATGCCATTTCAGATTAAAATAGAACATAATAAGATACTTTAAATAATTATACCAGTATTGTGAATGTATAGATAAAAATAAAAATTAATAAATCTTAGAAATAACAAAAACAGATTTTAGATTTGATCTCGATTCCAAATTTGCTCGTATCTTGTAAGTTGTATATTTGCAGTTAATTTAGTAACAAAGAAATGAAAACCTATTAATAAAATATCTGTTATTCACCATACTTTTAATTTAGTAATTTTTTTAATAATACTGTAAAAATGAATTTATATATTAACTGGACAGTCTTCAACGGTTGAGAAAAATTAAATATACACGTAAATGCAATTGTCAATAAGTCAAATATAAATATTACGGATTATAAATTTTTATTATATATACCTATATTATGTGTAAGCTAGTACAGCGTTTCTAATAGCGAAAGTTGCCAAGTGAATATAAATGGTTTCTATTCACTCGCTTGCTCGTTTACTTTTCAAATTACTAATCGGAATACTGTACTTTTCATTCAGATTGGTTAAGTATTCGGCCGAGTTCACCATTTAAACCAATTATTTGTTAGTTGTGAATAATAGGTGTCATACACCTGATTTTTAAGGGGTCTGTTTAGGTAATTTTTTTTATCAAATTTTAAGAAAACCCAAACATTTAAAAATTAAAGTAAACTTGAACCCTTGACTATTTTATTGTAAATTATTATAAATTCAAATTATAAAAATTGTACGTTTTTAACTGTGTAATATGTATTTCAAAAACCATGTTGAAACATGATTTAAGAGTTAAAATACCTATTATAAAATAAATAGAAGATAATATTTTAGAATGAACCTAGTTTTGTTTTTTTTAATTTAAAAACTAATAAAAAAATATTGTATTAAAAAAAGTAAACTTTTTAAAACTACAATAACTTAGTATCTGTATAGCAAATTAATATTTTTTGACAGTTATAATCTATAAGATTTTTTGACATAAGTTTCAAAACAAAAACATTTATTTTATGTTATTGGATTTTTGAGAATTTTGAAATAGCATAATAGCTATTTCAAAAGAGATATATTTTTTTCCTGATATCTTCAATGTTTAATATGTTTAACCATTTTTTCTTTGTAAAATGTAAATATTTTTATAGGGCTCTAAGGTTCCCAAATTTTAATATTTGAAAGGTTTATATCTTTAGCTAACATTTTTTTTTCTCAAAATTGCCTACATCAAAATGTGGATAAAATCTTAACCTTTAATTATGTACTTATTGTACTTTTACATTAAAACATATATATATCAAATTATTTTATTTAGGTAGGTAAATAGATAGCAGAATAATTGTAAAGATAGTTTTGAATTATACGTTAGATAATTTTTAACTACATACATAAATTTCTAAGTAGTATATTTTTCTTTGATTTATTTAATTATTTTGCTGTATTAAGCCACAACGCCAACTCTAATTTTAAGAAATGTTATAGTTTTATTATATATTAGATGGTTTACATTTTTCATATGGTTAGATAAATTAAAAATTACAGAAAATAAAACATGAATATAAAATAATAACAATTATTATTATTATTATTATATAAAATAACAACAGAAAAATGTTAGTACCTAATATACCCACAATTTTAAATAGAGTTGAATAATCAGCATTTAATCTGTAATATCTATATAATCCTACATATAAAAATATAACCGAGAATGTATTTTATTAAGATTATCCAATTTTCTGTAGTCTAGGACATGGACTATTTTGTATTATATTATGATATATAAGTAGGTGCCATAACAATATATACTATTATATACCTTTAGGTACAAGACTGTATAAATTAAATAATACATACCTATATGTGATGATGTATGAGCTTTTTAACCACTCATTTTTACAATTTCATATACTGATACGTGGAATTCCATACAAATATACATGGTTCATGTTATTGTACAACTAAAAAATAAAAAATAAATTTAATACTGTACATAGTAAATTATGGCAACAAAAACACAAGTAATATACTTACTATTTTAAACAGAGTTGTAATAATATGAATTTTCTATTCAAAGCAAATGAGATTCAATAATACATTTTAATATCTACATATACAAATATGACCGAGAATTGATTTCATCACGATTATCAAATTTAATATATGTCTCCATAGTCCATCGTTTCAATCCAATAATCAGACTATAGTAAAATACAATAAAAAAAGAAAAATATATTAATAAATATTATTATATAAACTATAATCATGTTTATTTGGCTCAATATTACTAAATTACTACTTAAAACACTAACTAAATATTGTGGATAACAAACTACAAAAACATTTTTAAATTATCACTAAAATCCTATTTAATATACTAATATTATTACTATAATATAGTAAACAGACAACATTCCAGGTATAATATATGACCAAACAATATTAATACTATACAACAAGCATCTTATAAAAATACTTACTGGTATTTTAATTCCATATTTGTAATCTTGCATCTAATGTGAAAGTATATAATATAGTGAAGTATGATAAAATTTAAGTTGAAGGACTTTAGTGTTAATGAAGGTATCATACCTTTATTTTTTTAAAAAAAAACATATTGCAATCTATACTAAATTATAATTTATTGGAATGACGATTAAATACATCTTCTTGAAAATTAGTTAATTGAATACCTACCTACGAATTTATTGAAATAAAACAAAAAGAAACACTCTTTTATCAGATATCAGTAAGTAGGTACCTACTTGCAAAATAGTAGTTTTTTGAATTATAATAATCATTACATTACAAGAACTAGAGATATACTATAGAGCCTCAATAAAGATAAACTATTAAATATAATAATTTAAAACTTAATACTTACCTACATTTTGATTCTATGATTTTTGAAGATCACTTATTGAAAACCACGTTCATTTATATAGACACGACTAATCATGTATTACGTAAACTACATGAAGTATTCCTATATCTACTTAAATGTTGGGTTGATAGATATTAGATTAACACAAATGCACATTGCGCTTACGACGCATGACTTTACAAAATTTAAATAATCAAACGATTGTTATCAGTTATCAAATATAGATATGATTTTTGTCATGGTTAAATATCTAAGTATGTTAGCAATTCAAACTACACAAGTGTTCTACGTCATCTGCTGATGAAATTAATAATATATAGATATACGCTCATTTGTCTACGTTTAAAAATCCTCGGCAGTTTTCACAATTTCTATTTTTATGCCATGGTTGGCGCAACTGGACGAAAACGTAAATATTATTGTCATACCCATGACAAAATAGATAGGTATGTCAGCAATAACACGAATTTTAGTCCGATATGCGCATCCCCACATTTCCCCATTTATTAGGTTATCCGCTCTTCATTAAATTCTGTGGTGATAGCTTGGAAATTTATGCTTGATATATGTAACCAATGAGAGGCGGAGAACTTAATACACGGTAAAAAGTGGGGATACTTCACAGAGCCGTGAAATCACAATGGTGCTGACATACCTATCTATTTTGTTATGGTCATACCTAAATATTTAGCCGTGGTTTTTGTGGTAAACCGTGCGCCACAGATTATATTATCAGTAAGTAGTACCGCCAAAATTCAAATATATTATAATTGACTACTAATATAAAACAGTCGTCTACGCTTTCAATAGGAAATCAATTATTGCCCGATACTAAAAACTGTATTAAATATGTTAATGAGTCTTAAAATCTACATAGGTGCTTAAAACATACTTAAGATTTACTTAAATTTTGATTCTATGACTTTTAAGAATACTTAATAAAAACCAAGTTCATAGGTCCATTTCCCCAGCACCCCCATCTTGGAATTTTTAGGTCAAAATAATGGCCAATCGTTTGTACCTCAAGTCCCGTCGTTTGTACCTCAATGGTATTTTAGTTATCCCTGTTTTACGTGTGGGGGTGCTAGAGAAATGCTAGCACCCCCAACTTGGAATTTCTGGTTAAATCGTACGATAATCGTTTGTGCCTTAATAGTTTTTTAGTTATCCCTATTTATATTTGGGGGTGCTGGAGAAATGGTAGCACTCCCACTTTGAAATTTGAGGTTTAAACCAACGCCAATAATTTGTACCTCAAATCCCTTCGTTTGTACCTCAACGGTTTTATAGTAATCCCTATTTATATTTAGGGGTGCATTTCCCCAGTATCCTCACTTTGAAATTTTAGATTAAAACAAACGCCAATCTTTTGTACCTCGTTTGTACCTCAATGATTTTTCAGTTATTTCTATTTATAATTGGATATAAGTACTGCAAAAGTAGTAGCACCATTCATCTCTTAATTAATTAATTAAATTTTTATTATTATTTATGTAATTACCATTTATCTATAGAATTCTGTAAACTCGTTTAAAGACTCTTGAGTCAGTCATCAGCACTAATCAAACTTCATTTATATTAGTGAAATATATTATATTTTTAATATCAAAAGGAAAATAATATATTGATTGAATGTCAATTGAGACTGCGGATACTGATAATAATTATAAAGGATAAGCATAAGACAGGCTAAAAAACGTGTTGGCCATCTTCCCAGTTAGCACCAGTGTGACCATAAATATGATATATAACAAAGATATTGTATTAAAAAAATTTAAAAAATTATTGTTTAGGTAAGTACCATAAAATTGAATGTAAACTACCACTATACGGTGAATTCAATAATTGTATTTTTGATTTCAGATATATTGATAAATTAAATATAGGTACCTACCTTAATATATAGATTAAGTATTTTATATTTTAATTAGTTATTGTGTAAACTGATGATTGTTTTATAGTTAATAAAAAAATAAGACATAAAAAAATTAAAAATACATTTCTTATGTAATTATTAGTATATTTAATACTTAATTATAATCATTATTTCAAATTTTAATATTACATACATACATTTAGTTATAATTAGGAGTAATAGGAAATAGTTCTGATAATATAAGTTATTTTATAGTTCTATAAAATAATAACATTTTAAAATAATATGAATTGAATTAATTAGTTTGCACACATTTTTGTGCATAATGAAAACTATACAAAGAAAGTGCCCTCACATTTTTTTCCAGACTTGGGACTGAAAACATTTATCTGTATAAGTAGTAGGTACCTATAAACATTGTTGGTAGTTTACACCTTCCTTGGTGTACCTATTTTTGTTTTATAAGTTTGTCTATTATAGTGAATTACCTATACATTTTTAGTTTGTAAGCAAGTTTCTTAATTTATATGTAAAATAATTTTATAACACTCTTTTTAAAATAATAATAACAAATACATTTTTCCTATTTATTATTTGGCCATCTTTTTTCATTGATGTTTATGTCGTTGGCACAAATCTATTTGGAATGTGCTTGTTTCAAGTATTCAATGCAATAATCGAAGTTGCTTTCTTATCCTATATGGAATATAGCAGCATGTGGTTTAAATATTACAAGCATGTAAATTTAAACAATTTAGTAGTATTTTATGAATGTAGAATAATAATAATAATAATAATAATAAGAATAAATAATAAATAAAACTGTAATGGTAACTTTTACATTTACATGCATTTCATCATTTATTTACAGACTATTTACAAACAAATGACAAATAAAACTGTCATGGTAACATTTACATTTACATGCATCTTACAATTTATTTACAAATACATAATAAATACGAGGGCTTTGAAATCAACCTCCGTAGTGAAATATATTTTTTAAAAAAAACCAAAAACATTAATATTTTGCACAAAATAGTTTTATTAACATCTAAATTATTTTTCTACATAGTCTCTGTTTAAATCTATATATTTTTGATAACATGGGACAAGCTTTTGAACCCTCCTTAAAAAACGGCACCGTCAGTGTGTTGAGGCATTGATTCACACCGTTCATAAGTTCCTCATTACTTCAAAAATGTTGAGATGCGATGGACGATTTCAATTTTGGGAAAAGGTGATAATCACTTGGTGCCGAATCAGGACTGTAGGGAGGGTGATCAAAAATATCCCAATTGAACTCCTCCACTAAAGTTCTTGTGCATGCAGCAGTGTGTGGTAGCACGTTGTCATGCAGAAGCACCACACCTTTGGTAAGCATTCCTTGTCTTTTGTTCTGGATTGCTCTTCTCAACTTACATAGAGTTTCACAGTAAACCGCTGCATTTTTTGTGTTTCCAGGTTCCATAAACTCGGTCAACAATATGCGTTTACTGTCCCAGAAAATCGTAGCCATCATTTTTCGATTGGAAAAAGTTTGTTTGAATTTTTTTGGCTTGTTTGGGGAATGAGTGTGCATCCATTGCAGTGACTGTTCTTTACTTTTTAAGTTTACATACTGAACCCAAATCTCATCTCCAGTCACAATTTGCTGTAAAAATTCTTCACCTTCTATTTCTAAACGTTCGAGAAATGCTTTTCCTGAATTGACACATTGGATCTTGTGGACATCTATGAGCTGTTTTGGGGCCCAATGGGCACAGAACTTGTGGTAACCCAAGCTTTCAGGCACAATTCTGTATAGAGTAGTTCGAGAAATTTCAGAAAATCTTGTGGCAAGTTCTGAAATTGTATAACGCCTGTTTTCTCGAACAAATTGATCAACTTGATGAACCACGTCTTCGGTCATGATCGATTTGCGCCCTTGGCCGCCTTCATTATGCACATCTGTGCGTCCGTTTTTAAATTGTCTACACCAATCACGTACCAAACCATCACTCATCACCGTATTGCCGTAAACAACCCATAACCGACAATGAATTTGAGCTGCGCCACTTCCTTCGGCTTGCAAAAAACGAATTACACTTCACACCTCACAGGCGGTGGGGTGAAAATTGTATTTTCCATGTTCAAATGGCAACTATTGGAAAAATACTGAACGAAAATGGTAGAAACTTGGCATATTATTAGAGAATAATGTACTATTTGCGACGTGCAGAAACACGTTACCAAAGTGCACGTATGTAATGAATTGTAACACATCGGAGGTTGATTTTACAATAGTCCTCGTAAATAAACAATAAATAATACAAATATTTAATTATTAATATTTATGACAAAAATATAAATTATTATACTTAAATAATAAAAATATTATGATATAACAATTAGTCAGTTTAGATTATAAATGTTTTAAAATAGAGAGTTTCATATTTTTAATTTTACGTTCAGATATTAATTCTCTGTTTAGAAATGATATTGAAGAAAAAATTCTAAATCTTATGACTAGTTTTAATAGATACTGATAGTCGAAATTCTTACAAGGATGATCAAATACATTGCAACATATTTCTTTAAGTTTGGAACATACATTTTTTTCAACAGCTAGTATAGAGAAATGTTGTACAAAAATATTTTCCAGTTCATTTATATAATTATAATAATTAATGTGTGGCGTTTGAAGATTTCCAAATGTTGTATTTTCAGAATTTGTGTGGGATTTTTGTATTTTCAGAATTTGTATAGGATTTATAATAGCATAAAAGAAATGTTCTGTTTAAATCTTTTTGACTTTTACCATATTCAATACATAAGTTACAACTATGTTGACCTAGGCATTTGCTATATAGATAATCACAAACATAACTAAGAGCATTAGATTCTAGAATATTGAGGTCTCTGTAGTCAACAGTACCGACTTTTAAGCAAGGAAAATGATTAATTGAAGGCTGTTCAAGGAATATTATATTGGAATTTGAATCTTAACTTTGATTTTAATGGCATAAAATTCCATCTAGGTCTTTTATACAATTTGCATTTGGGGAATTTCGGAAATAATTTAAACAAAATAGTTTTTTAAATGCACAATAAAATTGAATGGGTGTGGGATTTAGTTTGTATTTTGTAGGTGAAACATCCCAAATAAATTTTAGAGACAATCTTGATTGACACAAGCAGTACATAAGAAAAAATCATTATTATGGTAAGGTTCAAGAAATTCCCATAACATTAAAATACCATTAATTTAAATCAGCCTTCCGTTTATGAAATTCATACGAACTATTACATCAGTACCATTTACTGAAATTACTCGCATATTTTTAAAAAAGGAAATCGTCATATTCAAGTGATCTTTTTGTAATTGTGTGTTTTTAAAAGGTCTTCTATAAAATGTATTATTAGGAACATTTGATGAATTAAAAATATCAAAAAGTTCATCTATTTTTTCTACAAACTGCATAATAAAATTACATTCCAGGGGTAGTTTTCCTAAAGCTAAAAGTTTGCATACCAGCAGCTACATTTTGACTAAATAACTGTGATGCAAGTTTGACTCTCATATTTTCAAAGGGATCAGGATAAATATGTAAATGTGTTAATTTAGGTGCTAATCGTAAATTTAATTTAAAATCTTTATAAAAATCTATTAAAAACTTATTGTCTGTAAATCTATCACAAAGTTTAAATTTATGTTTTAAAAACATATTACGTGTAGATTTTAACAAGTGTGGAGGATCAAACATATATATAATTTTCTGTTCATTGACAGTGAAATGTGGGCCACTATAATTCACATAAAAGTTCTACTAAAACTTACAAAATTTTAACCGTGATCTATAATAAAAGCTTTGACATTTAAAAATATATTTTGAAGTTTTGTTATGATTGAAAATATTATATTATGCAAGTTGGCTGTATCACAACTACTTGAAATTTTAAAAATATGTAACTGGTTGTTTCCAATTTAAACTAATACAACGAATCATTAAAACTAACGCATATTTGGCTGGTATATATATTTTGTAACTATTTGTTTGGTGAAATCTTAAAATTTCATCTTTTTTTAAAGAAATAAATTAAATGGGATTTTAAGGCCATTTCATCAACGCATAAAATACTATGGCATACTTCAATATTGAAATTGGATATTTTAAATTTTTAAAAATCAGATAATTTAAGCCCGGACTAAGTGCATACTTATTTGTAATTTCTTAATGTCCTAATATTTAAAGGACTGAGTGTATTTTTTAAAAGCTGATATACACTTGGTCCCTTGTTAGTGCAAATTGTTTCATACTATTGGTATACCTGTACCCATGAGGTTTTCTATTTTTCCAGAATATGTAAGATTTCAATATTGCCATAATACTTGGAGGAAAATGTTTTTCACAGGCTTTCAACACATTTTCCGCTATAATGTATTCCGCCAAACAATTGCTAAGATTAATAATTGTTTTACAGTCTTCTTTTTTAGCTTCCTTTTCCTCATATAATTTTGACCTTAATTCATTTTTTCTGGGTGTTTTGTCAGAAGTGGACTTGTTGGTCAGGACTGATTTCGAACAACTGGATGGTTTATTAGGGTAGGATTTTGAACAACCTAAAAATAATGATATTTTAATATTTTATATTAATATAAAATATGTGTTACTTACAAGAGGTTGAAAAACATACAGGTGAATTTAATGTATCAGATGATGAATATGATGCATCAGTAGGATAGTTGGATGTAGAACATCTAATTGACACGGTTTTTGAACAATCTACAAAATGGCAATGGTTGAATATTAACTATGTACACCTTAAAATAGAAAAATTAATATGTATACAACTCATCAGATACATTACTAATATCTAATGGAGAAGCCAAAATTTCAACAGAGGAGGAAGTTGACACTTCAACTTGTGTTGACGTTGTTGAGATTGTAGCTAACTCTACTAAATAATCGATTGAAACGTCTATTTAAATCTACCTTGAAATAAATATTTGCAGCTGTATTTTATCTAAATGAAAAATATATGTGTTATAACTAATATACAATATCATATCCGCCCCTGGTACCTATCTATATCTATGTACATAATTTTTATACTAAATCAATCCTATGGTGTTTAATAATATATTATTTCTTACCAGTATATAATATTGGGATAGCATGTTGCTGAAGTCTACTTTGAAGATTATTCAGAAACATATTTTCTTTAAAGTGTTTATCGCAAACTCTGTATTGTTTTTTTAAAACCACTTCTTATGGAATTGATATGCCACAATTATTAATCCACTTTGCACATCTAAAATAAAGTAGGTATATAACAATAGTTTAATATACATTAAACAATAACAATAAGTAATATTTTTTTTACCTGACTGCATCTTTAGGAAACAAAAAATAACTTTTTTTATTCCGGTTATCTGACATTTTGTTATTAAACGTATTCAACACACATTTAATGTCGTAACGTACACCGGTTGGATTCATGACGAATTGCGTAGTTTACGTGTAAAATGTAAATGTTCGTCAGGAACCATAATATGGTTTACACACAAAATACAATAAGAAACACTAAATGTACTTATATGTGTTCTCGCAGTGGACGCTGAATGCAATTGATGAGGCGAATTGTTACAGTGTCAGTACACCGGAAACTAACAAGGAATATATTAATTTAAAAATTAAAGTTAAAATAACAAAGTCAAAAAAGTTTTCATCACAATAATTATATATAATATAATAGCACAGAATAGATATAGATATGATAATAGGACCAGTTATCAAAGATAAGAATTTCTAATTGGGAACATGGCCGACTTGTTTTTTGTATTCGCAACACAATTTAAGGTCCATTCACACATGTCCGGGCCGGGTTTTTTGATTTCACATACATGGATATTCACATGATATAACAATACACATACGTCCGGACCGGGTCTGGACTGAATTTCCGTAGCGCGACAAAAAGCCAACCGACAAAAAACCAGCAGACAAAAAGCCAGCGCTGGTGTTTTGTCGGCTGGTTTTATGTCGTTATCATGGGGTAAAACGGACAAAAGACCAACCGAAAAAGAGTCACTACCAACATGATTTCCGTCTACGGTTATTTACAATATATTTAGCGACAAAAAGCCAGTAAATGTAATTAACATAGATAACACAGGTAAATTATAAATGTAATTAGATTTTTAGCACCATAATCA
>JAIPRL010007577.1:0-23029 GCA_025469235.1 Pemphigus obesinymphae
TTTATATAAACGTTTGAAAATGGCGTTACGGCGAATGGCTCAACACGTTGAGGGGTTTAAACTTCCTGCCTAGTTAGGCTCCCGATGATTCCAATGTTATCAGTCAGCGGAGAAAATTATATGAATGTAAAGTCGAGCTAGATAGTCTGCGACATTATCTTTGACTGGCCATATTATGACAAAATCATACCGTTGATCTTTTCGACCACATTTGTGTTAAATTATTGCATTTCAAGTATTGTAGATTATCTTTACATTTGTTTGTCCAAATTATATCATATAGATCTCCAAACACTTTATTAATCAAATGTATAAACTAATTAATACCATAATTATTTACATATTTAATTTATACGAAGTCAAAGTGATTCCAAAAATTTTTATTTCCCAAATACTCATATTAATTCTTTAGTAAAATCTATAAAATAGACCTTCATATATATATATATATATAATCACCAGTGACTACCCGTAGACTGAATGGTAAACAGATCTATACAGTCTAACTTGAATAGAAATGAAAAGAACAGACCATCTGGTACCACTCTCACGGGGCTTTGGGCAGACGATTATAATTAATAATAAATAATTCAACGATAACACAGAACCGAAGGGATTGCCGGCGCCACCCCTAGATCTTTCATGACATGAAACTTTACATTTGAAACTAGTATAAGGACTTCGATGGATGGCATAATTATTGGATTATAACATGATTCTGAAAAATTTGTAAAGCATATATAGTATGTGAATGAAATGGAAAGTAAGTAGTCCTAATTCTTGATAAAGAGAAAATACTTTACTACATTTTTTTAAAGAAAATATATTACCAATGGCCTTTATTTTTACATGGTTTACAAAAAAAGCATTTTATAAATTGTGGACATAAATATTTTTTGAAAAATTTAAAATTAACTATTTTATATAATTACTTACCGATAATAATGTGAAAAAATGTTGATGAAAATGGTTAAATTTTTAATGAATAAGAAAACTTGATAATTTCAAAAGTACAGCAAAATATTGCAAAATTGTATGGTTTTCACACTTTTTAATACTGATAGGTTTCTACGATTTCGCATTTATTTTTGAAATTATGAATTGCTTTCATTTTTAATGTGTTCATGGAAAAAATTAAAAAATTATCTATGTTCCTTTTAGCATCTTCTATCAAATTCAGTAATATATTATGACAAACAATGTTTTGAGAAGTAATATGTTCTTTTTATCAATGGTAAATATAATATTATTAGTAATATAAACATGCATGTATTTACATGGGCCAGGTTATAGTAAATAATAATAAAAAATAAATATCAATATATACTATTGTTTATTCTAAAAATATTTTTATACCTACATCAATTTGAATGTATGTATTTATTAATTTTTAAGAAATTAAAAATATTTTGAATCATACTTTTATAAAATTTTAAAAACATATGGTACGCTTTGCCATGAGCTAAAATATAATAAACAATATTGTATATTAAATATTGACATATACAAATGAAAATAAAAAACACGTAATTTTATCATAAATAATATATTCAATTGTAGCAACTTAATTTGTGGAATAAAAGTTTTGAGCTGGATAATCTCATATTATAATTATTTATTCCGACATTAAATAAAAATATTAAATACACAATTCGGATAATATTTAACCTTTTGAAATAACTACCTCACTAAATAATAACGTATTCCCATTAAATGATAAAATCAATTTTTAATTTAAAAAACAGCGTTTGTGAAAAAAAAAATATTTTTAACCATTTTAACAATTTGACCATATTACCATATTTTAAAATACATAATTGACTAAAATTAGTAGAGCTAATTCAAATTTAAATATTATTGATTTATTTTCAGATTTATCATATTGTTTAAATCTATATAAATGCAAATTAAATGCTGTTCGTTGGTAAGATGATCACTTGAGAATGGCTAGATCGAATGTTCATTTATTTTTAAAGATTCGTAATAGTCTGAATAAGGATTTTACGGAAAGATAAATTGGAAAAGTTATCGGAAAATTGGAAAATTCGGGAAAAACCAAAAGTTCTCTATTCCATGGGGTTTTTGTACGAACTCATGACCAAAAGGGTGGATTTGGTTATATTTTGCATACAGGTAGATTTCTGATGATAACATCATATTATGGATTAATATTAAAATTATTTTTTACACTAGAACACACTGTATGCAAGAAAATCATTTGAACCACTCTGTATATATGTTTATGTATTTTGATGGAGGATGTTTACAGGAATCCAAATATTTCTCTCCGATAATCGAGACTACAATTGATATAAAAATGTCAAATAAAGAAATAATATGATATTCTAGAAGAATCGCGTGTTATTAAGCACATATTATTACTGCTCGAACTTTCTCGAATAATTTATGCATGTTACTCATAGTCTCTTCGTGAATATGTATATGAGTGTATCATCAGATTGGTTCACTTTTTCCAGTTACCGAAGTAGATTTATAGTTTATGCAAAACTATTTCATGGGCAATGTGGAGAAAGAGATTGACAATGCACATTTAGTGTAGCAACAGATCAGAAAATTATCGCTGAATTACGAGTATTATTCCATGAGAACAACTGTTAAATCCAAAATTTTAGATTCGCATTAAATAATGTAGGAGCCGATGATTTTAAAGTCAATATTACGGCCGAAAAAACGCCATTAAATGATCGTGAAATATGTATCAATATTCCTACGGCCACTGAAGTAGTAGAAAGTACTACACTGAAGTAGTTTTTTCCGAGAAAAACAATTCAACCACATCCTGAAGTGTCATTAACTTTTCCAGAAATTCATCGTTGTTATGTATACTAAAGTCAAAAGTGAACAACTTAGTTACATTTGTTACAGCCAATCGAAGCTATGAGTTGATGACTATATTTATATGACATATGCAATTACAAATGGTGGAAAAGTTGCTGGCATTAGACAAATAGTTATTATTTCCGGCTTCGTATACTGGAATTTCAAAACACATGTAAGAATATGCTCAGAATGCTTTGATATATGTTCGTAAGTACGAACGTCCAGAACTTTATATCACGTTCACATGCAATCTTGAGCTGAAAATAAAAGTTTTACTTATGCTTGGTCATAAACCATTCCATCGGCATGTGCTTACAGCGAGAATTTTGAAACAAAAATTGATACATTTTATCAATTTCATCACTAAGAACAATATATACGGAAAAACTAGCTACTGGGTGTACTCGATTGAATGGCAAAAAAAAGGTTTATTTGGTTTTTTGGAACCAAATTCTAAAATCAAAACTATTCATATGGTTGATTGAAAAATTATTCCTACTAAAATTAACATTATCATTACTGCTGAGCTGCCAGATTCCGAAAAATATCCAGAATTATTTAAAATTGTCAAAAAATATATGATTTACAGATTATGCGAATTGCACATGTTTTATTATTTTATCGTTCACACGATATAACCAGCTACTCAACGTTCCTCAATTTATAAGTACCTCGAGTCCGAGCAGGCAATACACAATACAATATACACATGCATATAGTACTATTGGGCGAATCGTTTCTGTGTATAGTGTTAACATGGATCTGATTGACACTATTTTAGTATTTAAAATAGTTTTTAAAGCGATAAAGCACTTATTAGCTGAATTAGTTTTGTTCTAGATTTCCTTATAGTTATTGCTCGACGAATTTTTTTCCATTACTAAATATTTGAAGTTTTCTACGATATCGAACTTATTGTCTTTTACTTTCTTGCTATTGAGTCTATTATTTTTCCATGATAGTATCATGTATTTTATTTTTTCTTCATTTATATTTTAACTTATTTGTTTGCTTTCTTCCATGAGAGCTTCAATCATTGTCTGGGGATCTCTTTTAGTTTTTGATAGTAGCACTATGTCATTAGCGTATGCTACTAGTATTAATAATTTTAAGTTTTGAAGCATGTCTCTTACGTCAGTGTGCATTACCATTCTAGTTATTCCTCCAGTGCAATTTTAAAAAGCATTATGTATTGAACATCTCTTTGTTTCAGTCCTTTATTAATGACAAGTTATTTTGACAATTGACCGTTGAATTTAACTATATATCTATAAATTTGAACACACATTCTTATCTTTCTTATGAGGTTTGTTAGTACTCCATAATTCTCTATAACTGCTCATAGGGTTTCCCAACAAATAGTGTCATAAGCCTGTCGGTAGTCGACATATAGTAGGAATAATACTTGGTTATACTCATACAATTTTTCCATAATTTGCTTTACAGTATGACATTTTTAAATTTACATAGGTAAATACATATACACATGTAAGAATATAATGAAAAATGAAATCTAGGAACATCAAAGTTTTGCGGGTCAGTTATATATTTCTTATTTTATCAAATAATGAATGAGTCGAAACTTTTATTATTTATTAAATTAAATAATATTACATTTTATATCTAACCCCTCTCATACCGGGCAAAACTGTTCACGGGTTAAGCCGGATAATTCAGCCAGTTATTTATAAATATAAAATATTGTTTTTATTTCTGTTATCAATGCATGTCCTGTCTAGTTAATTTACTATTTATTAGAATTCTTAATTCTCCGGTTTTTCAATCTTTACATGGACCATTTATTATTCCGAGTACAATACTTTCAAACATAACAAGTAAATCTTCGTCTTTCTAATTTAATAAAAAAATAAACAAATATTGTTGCCGGATTGATTGAAACCCCATTGATTTATAACAGCAGTTATTTGGAATTTGAGTTGAATTAATCATTTTATGTGTTAATAGTGAATGGAAAGCTTTAGATATGATACATTTAATTAAACTAATATGATAGCTCATTGTCAATCTCAGATTTTTAGGAATGGAATTAAATAAACTGATTAATTTAATAATTTTTAAAATTTAACTGTTAAACAATAAAAGCAGTATAAGTTATTAGATAACCATTGTCAAAATAAAATTTTTGGATTTGAATATCTTGAGCAAATGATTTAATAAAAAATTACCAGCTAGCTGATGAGATTAAATAACTATAGAATTCAATAAATATCAAATTAATTGCATCAATTACATAGTTGATATAGAAAAAACATATAACGAATATAGTTAGTAATACTTACGTGTGTTCAAAAAATCTAAAAATATTTAATTTATATTATTAATATTAATTATATATTTACTCCTAATCTAAATAGAAATGTAATTGCTACCTCTTAATATAAGACTATAAACACATAGATCAGAATAATGATTTTATTTATGCGAAGTACTCCAATAATAACATACACTATCATTTTAATTCAAAATAGAAAAGCTAATTTTATTCAGGGAGTTAGACTGGAAGTTATACCTTGACCTGCGCTATTTTACCAAGTATTCTAATTTACGACAATGTAGCATTAGAAAAACTATATATCTATGAGATTATATACCGTTAATAACAAAAGACAAATATGGAACCTTAAGATAGCTTACTATAAATATGTCTGTATATAAAGTATATTATGTTCGTATGCATAGTCACGTTATGTATCGCATAAGACATATTTATGTAAAATATATTATTTTTTTTATAATGTCTGTTGCATAGCCGTATTTATGTGCTACATAGCCATTAAGTAACACATAAATATTATATATTTATAATGTTATGCGCTCAAATTCTACCCCATAAATCTGAAGTCTTACAAAAATTTCTTTTTTTGTAACTTTCCATTAATATTAATTTTCAATGAAGTATTCAAAATATAAATTTTAATTAAATTATTATTATAAATTTAAATCAAATTGAATGTATTAATAAACATATAATTATTTATAATTATAATTATATGATTTTTATAATTTTGTTAATGATTTGGAAATAATTTATAAACATTTGGATGAAATTTATGTTGAATGTACACCTAAAATATATAACCTAAAAGATTAGCTTGAATAATATAAAGATAATTAATTTTTGAAACGTTATAGATTTTGAAAAGGAGTTAATATAAACCAATTATTAATTTATTAGGTATTCACTATACCAATAATTGTGGATTTCCTATATCTCCATTCTATATATAATGTAATATTATTGCTTTTTTCTCTTCTAGTATAATAGGCACTTGAAAGCATTTTATTTTATTTTCATTATTCATAATTAGGTAATATATAAATAATTGTAATAAAATAAGAAAAGACAAATTTTGTTGTGAACTCGGAACTACATATAAGCTTAACTAAAGCCATGCTATGTATAATATATCGCCTATATTGGAGTTTATCTGCTGTAACCACCTTAATGACATATTTGAAAAGTTAACTACACAATGATTAAAAATTCATGATCTTTGAAAATCATAAAGTTATTTTTATTCAGTTTTTTAATATTAAACCGAATCTCATACTACAACCCAAACGTTTAATTCAAGGAAACGTTCCTAAAGAACAAAAGTTGACCTAAATGGATACAAATATTCCCTTACATACGTTTAGCAGGAAGAATGGTTTTCATCGAATGAGGATCATTATTCTAACCTCAAACGAAATTTATTCCAGCACCATCTTTATTCAAGAAAATGGTCGAATCTACAACAAATTGAAACTGCCCATAGGAATTATGGAAATCTCATTCGGAAGTGGAGCTCTGTATTGTTATAAACTACGACTGCATCTATCCAAATCAAACCATTCAATATATTATATATGATTGCCCATAATGAATATATTATGGAAATATAGGAGAATATTGCTAGCATATCATTATTTACCATAGAGTGTGTAAATTATTGTTGTTATTATTATCATTTACTAGTCAAATGTGGTGTACAGCGGTAATTTCAAAAAAATTTCATTATTCTTGATATTCTATTGTTGTTAACAAACGTCAATTTCATTGTATAGTATTATTTCTGCTGATACACATAGTAGATCTTTATTATTAAGTGTTATTCAAATTAATAAATATTTACAAATAAATATACGATATCTTAATTATGGCTTATTATATACAGCCATCTTCTTACGATTATTGACTTCTAGTATATTATATCTTTTTGAACTGTATTTAACCTTATTTGTCTTGAAGGACTCAGTAAATTTTGAGGATTGAAAATTTGTATTTATTTTAACACATCTCTGAAAAAATATTCATGTTATCTTTTTAAACGACATGCCCAATTTATTTTCTTGCGTTTCATTGTTGCCACGATATCTACATCTGATTAGTCGATTACCCATCGATTATATTTTCCAGCATTTTTGATTATTTTGGGGTGTAATAATTTTGTTTATTGTTTTAAATATTTCCAGACTTTTTCCGTAGCAGAGGTTACACACGAATATAGTACAATGAGGAAAATTATTATGTTATATAGCGTCAACTTGGTTCTTATTGGCAATAGTTTGAACTCGAAAACTATTTTTAAGGCATAGGTATAAGCATTTCTTAGTCGCTTATATTCTCATCTGAAATTCCATATGAGGATAAACCAGCTTATTTACATTGACCCCTAAGTATTTAATGTTGTTTAGTCATTAAAATTCCGTGTCTTTTACTTAGAGTCTGTGCTATAGTAAATGTTTACAATATAGTATCTTCGTTTGTAGTTATATAAATTTGTATAATTTCTTAAATTATACTGTGTGTTATTATTTATTTATTTATTTATAATATTTTACGTGCAAAAGCCCAGATTTACATAATAGTGCATTTAATATATACATCATTCAATGTCTACATATCTTATAAAATTTAACATTGATAAGTTTACAATTTAATTACGTAAAACATAGACGAAAACAGAAACCAAAAGATTTAAAAGAGACTGAAATAGTGGTAGGTATTAAAAAACAAATGATGGGTCCTCGTTGGCGCGACGTATAAGACGATTAAGAAGTGAGTTTTGGAAGAAGTTAGAGGATGAATGTGGAATACGAAAAAGAGCAACATTTCTTGTCTAGCGAGCCGGAACTCCAAAATTAATGCCAGCTAATAACGATGGAGAGTCTATAGAACCAGAAATAATGCCCAAGAGAAATCTGTTGCTAATCATACGCCTACGATCGGCTAGGCTGGGTAGGTTTAACACATGGATAATAGGTGCATAGTCATGGGGAGGGCAAGGGACATTGAGAGAATAGGAAGCGAACCTTAAGAATTTTCTCTGCACATGTTCAATCATGATTGATTCAACAGAAGTGTGAGGGTCCCAAATAACAGATTCATATTCTAATACTGGTCTGATAGGGCACAGTAAAGGGTTTTCAGTGAGCCGGATAGTTTAAATTCATGCGCAATCCTCTGAATAAAGCCTAGAAGTTTAAGCGTCTCGCAACAAATTTCTTCAATGTGTAAACGAGGACTCAGGTTTCTCGATAAACGAAAGCCAAGATCACAAACCGAAGTCCTAGCACGTGATGACAGATAGCCCGTGAATTTTATAATCAAAATCAGAATGATTAGAAGAGAAGGCAAAAGTCATAACATGACACTTGGCTATATTAAGTTTTAAGTTTAAAATTTCCCCCCACTGGACCAATCTGTCGAGATCCCCTTGAAGTAACTCACAGTCAGTTACGGAATTAATGCGCTTAAAAATGTTCATATCATATGCAAATATAAGTAGTTTGACGTGTAATAAGGCAGAGGGTGCATTATTAACTAATAATGAGAAAAGAAGAGGTGATAAGATGGTTCCTTTGGGAACTTCAGATAAAGGGATTGATACAGTCGATTGGGTACTGTGGAGCTTAACCCATTGTTTTCTATGCGTTAAGTAAGAACTGAACCATAAAAGTAATGAAGTACTGAAACCAGATTCATCTAAGGATTTAAGGAGAACTGAATGGTCAACTCGGTCAAATGCCTTAGAGAAATCAGTGTAGATGATGTCCACCTGGGCATGGTGTTGAAATGAATCCATTATGAAGTTACAAAAGGCCATGTTATACGTGGTTACGTGGTATTCGATGGCCCAGGATGGAATCCATATTGTTCGTCAACTAGAATGGAATTTACTGAGGGCTTAAAATACTTTAGTACAAGTGACTCAAATAATTCAGCTATGTGTGAAATGATAGTGATCGGTCTATAATTTTCAATCATTAAAGCATTACCAGATTTTAAAATCGGAGTGATGGAGCAGAGCTTGAAAAGTGTAGGATAAACACCTTCATCCAATGATTTCCTAAATAGCAACTACAATAGCCCAACAATTGTATGACGTAAATTAAATAAGAATACGCCAGAAAGGCCGTCCAGGCCCACTGATGTGATATTGCGTAGCGCAGATAATTCATTTAAGATGTCATCTAAAGTGAAATAAACATTGGAGGGTAGTAAGAATTGTAGTTTAACTACACTAGATGATGAACTTGGAGTGCTATGGGCAGTGCAAGTCGAGGAAAAATGATTAGAGAACATGTTGGCGGCTTCTGAAATATCTTTGCTAGGTAAACCATTAAGTGTAACGGTGTTAGGTATAGAGCCATTTTTACGAACAAATTTATAAAATGAACGAGGATTATGTTAAAATCAGTTTCTACTCTGTTAATGTTACTGCGAAAACATATTTTTGATAAGAATTTAAATTTTGCATGAAGAAGGAAAAAGTTATGGTAGTCCACAGGACACATAGAAATCTTATATTTCTTATGAGCAATTTTTTTCATAAAGACTAAATTCTTCAGTTCTTTGGTGTACCAGCAAGGAAAACAAGAACTTCGAAACGTGGATTTGGGAGCGAAGGAATGTACCGCTTAATGAAGACCGTCGAGAAATACATTAGCAGCGGTATCCGCAATAAGAGATGAGAAAGTGGATGGCCAGTCATAAAACGAAAGAAAATTGTTTATGTTATTATAATCAGCATATTTAAAAATATAAAAAGCATGAGTATTATCAAAAGGAGTATGAGTAAAATGACCATGGTAAGATATGACTAGAGGTGGGTGATAGGAATGAGTAGGGACAGCAGCTTCACTAGATAAACTAGTAGACACACAATTAACGTTACTAAAAACTAAATCAAGCAAGGCATTGGAAGCGTTATAAATATAATTACACTGAAAGAATTCATGCAGAGCAAAGGCTTCGAAAACACATGGGAAACGTATGCTAGAGGACGAAAAGTAATTTAACCCAGGATTGTCATTAGACCAAGATATTTCAGGTAAATTAAGGTATCTTCGTTTGCAGTTATATCCATTTGTATAATTTCTTATATTATAATGTGTGTTATTATCTAGAGAACTTCTTCTGATTTCACCAAATATTAAAATATTGCTAATAATTAGATTCTTTTGTAGTTATGCAATCTAATAAATTATGCATATTGTATATAAAATTTAATTAAATATTTAGGAGAAATTCCTTATAAATAATTTACCTATATTTGTTCGCGCATTTTTGAAATTGTCTAGTCCTAAATATAATTACAGTTTATATAATATTACTATATAGGTAATTATTATTTTCGTATAAAATACTAAGTTTTGTGATCATCTATTGTGATTATAAAGTTTTTGAGTAGTACAAAAATTTACACCATATAACAGAAAATGCCATATTTATATACTATTTATTATTTATTATAAAACGCACGGGATAGTGTATTATTATTATTATTATTATTATTTTAGATGGAAATTCCAATATATATTCGATATAATAATTATTGAATATTTATATTTACATATAAATCTTTTATTTAACAAAATTTTAACAAATTTAAACAAATCAATATTAATAGCCAATAAATATAATGAATAAATCAGTTCTGTATAAAAGGTATTTATTTTTATGCTTAAAAACCCATAAAAACCTAAAATTAAACATTGATCATTTTAATGTACCTACTTGAATGCATTTGTCACCTTTTAGATATTTTTAAACTCGTTATCCAAAACTTCGAATTCAATTAATTTAACCAAAAAATTATATACACATAAACATAATTTTATTTTAAATATTTAATTTTTAAATTACATTGTTAAATATCAATTTATATTTTATTTTACTTTTATGCTTCAAACTCACAATTTATAATTAAAGTTAAATAAATTATAACAAAAGAAAACTGTGAGACATTTTTAAGTATATCATTGCCTCCTCTTTTTGAATTTTGTGGTTCTGACTGGGCACATTTTTAATTTGTAATGTATTTTAATTAGTTTGATAGTATTTAGATTTTGTTTGACAGTCCTATCTTCCTATACTGGAATATTAAAGATTGGAAGCGATAGAAATGTCATTCCACTATTCACCCTGAAAAGTGGTATTTTAACATTTAGTGCTTAATTGGTGTTTTTAAAAAATAACGAAATTATAATTAGTAGTATTATAGATATTTTTATTAGGAGTGTCAAACGAATTCCGAAAATATTCAAAACTTTGAAACAAACTCAAACTAACTAAGACCCAAAAGATTCCAGAAAAACTTAAAGTACCATTTATCAGGGGGAGGAGATGAAATAACATTTCTACCACTTCCACTCCTTGATATTCCAGTATAGAAGGATAGGAGTGTCAAAAAAATTACAAACTAAAAATGGACTCTGTCAGATATGCAAAATTAAATGGGGGGTGACCAGTGAAATGTACGTGAGAAACTTGACGTTTAAAAATATTTTTTTTTTTTGTAATATATTTTAATATAGAATACATAATAGTATATTATTATACGAAATTGTAGATTCAATCAAATATACCATATTCGATAAAAATTACTTACTTATTTTATCCGGATTACTCCCTATATTACCAGCAACAAAATATTTATAATTAATAATTATAATATATATTTATATACCTTGTATTATGTCACAATTAAAAACAAAAAATATTTTATTAAATTAATTTTTTTGAACCTAATCATACAATTCTATTGCGCAGATACATGGATTTGTCATAATAGAGACAATATGAAATACTCGCTTTTTTAATGAGTTCTATCTAAACAATTTTAATTACATTTAAGTAAAGTCTATATATTCTAACCGACTAACTAGTTAATGGTATATTAAATTAAACGTACTGATTTTTATAAATATAATACATAATGAATAATATAATAATAATATTTATATATATATTATATATTTAGAGCAACGATTTTTTTTAAACTTTTTAAGTTTTGTTACTTTAAAAAAAATGGAGTTAAGTTAAGTTAATAATTAGAAAACACCTCTCAGCTAGGAAGAATGATATATTACTCACATCTAAATCGGAGCAATTGTTTCCGAAATACATTATTTCAACAAACATAAACATATTTTACTCTTAAAAATTACATTGAATTGGCTCCCTACGTTTTTTTTTAATAATATTATGTTAGTTATTAGTATGTTTTTAATAATTAAAATTATATGTTTTTACCCTTGTCGATTCACGTCAGTGACACTCAGTATAACTGAATAAGTATTTAGTATATTCTTATTTTACACACATAGTTTACGGTATAACGTGTATACTCATATATTTTACAGAGCTGATAAATGAAAGAATCTTATATTTACAATTAATCCGGAGTAATATAACGAAATATTCAAAGAGTATAGAAAATGTTGAATGTCCGGCGTATACATGAGTCAGAATACTTTAAGAACGTCTTGTTAAATAGTATTATTTTACAGATTTTGGAGCTAATTTATGGGTCAATTTTATATTTACTTGAAATTGGGAGCCAATTCAATAGTCGCCATCAAAATATTGTAAAAATAATTAAAGGATGATAAATTTTCAAAAAACATTATTAAAAGTAACTTATTAAGTTAAATGTTTATATTATGTGTTTTCTATCAAATTCTACAGGGAATCTGAACGAAACTATTAATTTTTAATATTAATTGGGTACCTACCTGGTATGTATTAATTTCAACTATAAATTGTACGAACTATTTTCCTCAAAATGTTATTTTTGCAATAAATATTTTATATAAATACACTTCAAATGTATTTAATTTTCAATAATATTTACTCGGCGAGGTATTTCACTTGTACAGCGAATAGAAGAATATTATAGATTTAAACTGTATGAGTAAACACGGCTTTATATAGGTGAACCTAAATGAATATATTTTTTTGACCTATCAATGGTCAGTAGAGGAAAATGGAAAATACCGTATTTGGAGTCAAGATTAGAGTAGAAGAAAACGAATCCTGTATTTGTGAGGAATAATGGCTACGGCGATTTCATTATAATGTATATTATTGTTTATAAATTTAATAAGAAGCTTTGAAAAATATTTAAATATTTTCATTTCTTTAATTTTTACATTCAATAAAAAGAAATATAAAAACATTTTTATCTAGATAAAAAGTTGATTTATTTATCATAATCTACATAAATAAATTATTTAGTTATCTTTATCTTTATCTAGATACAGTTTTATTTATTTGGGCTGAACACTGTTTACATTAAAGAAAACTACTACAAAATCATAATTTATTGAACATTTGGAACGATACTACCAATCATCCCACTTACCAATTAATTTTTTATTTAAAATATAATATAGCTATTCCCAATTTGGTAATTTTGTATACAAAAAATAGTAAATTACGTAATCAATAGTATTTTATGCTTCTTTTATCTCCCGATTTGTAAATAATTATATTAAAATGATAAAATATTAAATAGTTATTTTTGAAATTATTATAATAAAAATCACTATTTTTGAATAGTGCCCACTAGGAAGAAAAAAATTGCATGAAAGTTAAACTGCATTTGAACATTATGTTTTAAAGAAACTTTTATTATAACTATCGAAGTTCTTAATACAAGCTGATTTAATTGTACAATATAGAAAGATAGGTACATAATACATTTTAAGTATATTTTTAAAAATTTACTTACGATTACCTAAGTTACTATTAAAGTTATCTTCACTTAGGTTTGCTGTTTATAATAATTTTATAAGTTTCTGTGTTAGTATCTAATTTATGAACTATATCATATTCTAAATGAATTAAGAGGATGTCGCATCCGCATTTGCTGTCTCCATCTTTCTAGTGGACAATATAGAAAAATTACACTATGCAGAACAATAACTCTTGTGTCTACGTTAAAATTAGAATTAAAATACCTATTTCCAATTTTAAAAAGGAAAATATTTTCTAAAAAATAACATATCCTTTTTGTAAAATATTGTTTATCAAAGAAATTACAGCGTTAAAATAAAAGAAAACTTAAAAAGCTGGAACTTCTGTGATACATAATATTTTACAAAAACGATGTTATTTTCTAAAAAATATTCTCCCTTTTAAAATTTGTTAATATGTATTTTAACTCTAATTTTATGTAGAGACGATATTTATTTTTTTGTGTAGTGGAATTTTTCTATATTGCCCATTAGATAGAGAGAGACAGCAAATGCGGATGCGAGGTCCTCTTAATATTATAACCATGAAATTTACTTACCCAAACATAAATCTGTAATTACAGTAGGTAAATATTAAATTAATAATTAAATAATTACATAGATATTTAATTGACATTTATAAAATGTATTAGGTATCTTAAAATATATTTTATTTATTAATATAATTTTTATAAATTCCTTATATAATTAATAATTTAAATATATTTATTATCTTTCGTTATGAATATAAGTATATTTAGTTCTAACTACGCAATAGAGACATTTATCTTTTGATTTTCCGAAGTGGTGTTTGTCAAAGATTTTAGTAGTTTAAAAAAATAGATTTTTTAAAGATAGATTATTCGCAGTTTTACGAATATAATGATTACATTAAACCTAATATGTGTATCCACCTTACTAAATTAACGAACTTTTAAAATTTTGTCTATATTTTAAATCAATTTAACTAGGTACAATTAATATTAGGCATTACATTGGAATAAGAGGTATTACTTATTTATTGTTTTTAGGATTTCTTCATTGTTTTTAATTAAATATTTTATTATTTACTGTGTATTATAATTTTATTGTCAATATAAACAACATGATGTAATTTTTATTTTATGATCACATAAATAATAGCATGGAATACCATTTTAAGCATATGAAATTAAAATTTATTTTAAATAGAAGAAATAATAATGAAAAATTAAATGTATAAGTATGACATATTAAAACATTCTAGTACAGTTTTTGTAACACTTTTCTAAAACTTATTGTTTATGTATATTTTTAATTATATTTCAGATAGGCATATCTTATAATAAAACACCAAAGAGCTAATTGTGTTCATTTAATTCATAATACCGATAATAATTCCAATAATATGAGATGGAAATGAACTACATAATAGATATAACTATTTTTATATTTTGTATTATATGAAACTATGATGATTACATATTAATTTTTATTCTTATAAAAAATTTTGCCCGCTAACGGTTACTTTAAAAGTTACCTATACATCAATATGCTACTAACACATCAATTATAATAAAATAATTCTATAATAATTTTATATTAAATTAAATATAAATTATTGAAGATAAATCACTTACATATTTTTATAGTAACTAGATTACCCGCAACAAAATATTTATAGTTATAATATATATTTATAAACGTTTTATTATATAACCATTTTGAACAAAAAATTGTTTAATTTTCTAATAATATTATGTTATTTTATTTTGTTATAATTTATATTTATATAAGTTGTGTTCTATCACTATCGGCAACAGAAAAATATTTTTTTTGTTTTTATTTTATTGAATGGACAAAATCATATAATTGTATTGTACAGATCATATACTTGTACAATGATTTTTCATAATTGAGATAACGTCAAAGGGGTTCTACCTAAACAATTTTAATTACATTATTAAAAGAGTCTAAATTATCTTATCAATAGATGAGTAAAAACATTTTTTCATTTGTTTATAAATTGATCAATGGTACCTTTATTTAAATGTACCTAGGTACTGGTTTATATAAATGCATTAAATGCATCACATAATAAGTGTATGAATAATGTATAATATAATAGTTGGTTGATCTTATCGTTTAAGTGATAACAAAGTGTTGTTGGTCGGTAAGTCTGGGGGACGACGCCAGTGCCTTTTACTTTTGAATAACTTTTCGGGTACGAACCATTCGCGCGGCATCTACGGAGTCGTCGGACGAAATTACTCGCGACATAAAAAAATCTTATGAATAAAGAAATATTAACGTTTTCCAGAAAATATATAGTCCACAATTATAAATACCTAAATTAAAATGGGTTTATTTATTTAAAATTGTAAGCTATCGACCAATAGTAATATAAATATACATATATGGCATATACGGCTAGCCCGGTCAATATATATTATTTTTTTAATTCGCTATATTAAAAAATGAATTAAATTTGAATTAAATTTTTTAAGAAAATGTTATTAATAAAATGAAGTTCAGTTAAGTTAAAAGTTATTAATATATTTTTTACAAGTTATATAATTTTAAAGTTAATATTTTCTAATTGACATGAAAAAAATTATAAAATATTTATATTTTTTTTCAAACTAATATTAATATAAAGCAGATATATATATGGGGACCACCACTTCAATATTATTTCTAATTGGATAGACGTGATTAATTAATTAAACAACATGAAAATATCGACAGTTTTGACGCGAAAAGTAAACTGATTTGTGTTCTATGAGCCAATACAATGATCATGCCCGCATGTACCGTTTTAATGTTAGTTTATTATCGTTGTATATTTCCGAAAACAACAATATTCCATGATATATAATATTATTGTAAAAATAATGAAAAGATAATGAGAGCCACAAATCACAGTAATGTCATAGTTTTTTTGTAATTACGGAGAAACGTCAAAGCCTAACTCATAATTAAGAAATTTAGGTGAAATCCTGGTTTCTATAAGTATAACAACTTCATAATAATTAAAAAAAAAAAAACGAAAGAAAATCTGATATTATCAAGTTTTGTCCTAAAGCTATAAAAATGTTGATGAAATATACTTAAAATATAACACATATTAACATTTATAGTTATAAGTGAAATAACGTTATTACCTAAACAAAAGGTTACACAAAGGCAATTTACAAAATCAAAGTAACAATTAATAGTAGATTTAATACGGTTAAATCCATGGAATTAATTTATCTTAATAATAGAAATAGTGACATTGCAATATTCTTCAGGATAAATTTTAATTAATTTAAATAATTTCGTATAAAATTAACTTGAAATTAACAAGTTTTCAAAAAAGTTATGTATTAAGTTAAAAGTTAACTTTAAAAAAGTAACAAAACATTACAAAGTAAATTAATTAAAATCAACTTAAATGTTTAACTTAATTTTACTACTTACATAATACATTATAATATATATTATTACTTGTAATTCAGTTATGCCCGGCCTTTTATATTTGTAAATACATAGACATGTTTTTAGGATTTTCGGAGTCCAACCCCATTCATTCATCAACCCTCAGGGGGGTGCTAAGGAATTAGCAATACGGGTTTGGCGAACCCGGGGCCCTGAGCTAAGAACTGAACTTACTTTAATTAGTCGGTTCAGTTTTTCTCTCTATTCTAACCTTAATTGGTTGGAGTAGTCTGATCCTCCATTTTTGGGGGTTGTCGTAAGGCCAATCACCTTACACGGAAAAAAACTCTGATTACGAAACAACAACAGCAATTGCCTCAGACATTGGAGCTATCGGATATAACAATTGGAACCTTGAACGTGCGATCTCTATATAGAACCGGAGCTTTGAAGACAACTATATCGTGTCTTGAACGATATAAGTTAGATATTACTGCAATTCAAGAAGTGAGATGGGAAGACTCAGGGAGTATAACATCTCAGGGGATGACAATGTTTTATAGTGGAGGAACGAAACATGAGCGAGGAGTAGGCTTCATAGTGAAAGATAAAATTATATCGAACATGGTAAATTTTAAATCAATAAACGACCGCCTATGCATATTAGAACTTAAATGTAAGTGGTACAACGTAATAATGATTAATTGTTACGCACCAACGGAGGACAAACACGATGACATAAAAACTGCTTTCTATGATGAGTTGAAAATACTATATGATAGTCTACCAAACTGGAAACCAAAAATAGTAATAGGAGATTTCAACGCAAAAATAGGCAAAGAGACAATATATAGACCAACAATTGGGAAAGAAAGCCAACACAGAGAAACGAATGAAAATGTAGTATGCTTGTTACATTTGCATCAAACAGAAATATGGTCGTAAGTAGCACAATGTTCCCTCATAAAAATATACATAAACAGACATGGATGTCACCATGTGGTAGGATAAGGAACCAAATAGACCATGTGCTAGTAGACAATCGGATAAGGTCAAACGTCATAGATATAAGAAGCATGAGAGGAAGCAGTGCAATATCATGACCACTTCCTGGTAAGAGTTAAGATACATTTTAGAATATCAGTGGAAAAACAGAGAAGAATTTCCGGAAAAAAACGAATTAACAGAGACATATTGAAAACTAATGTAGTAAAATTGTATCAGGATAGACTGAATGAAGAATTACAATAAATTAACCAGGAATCAGATATAAATAATACATGGGAGAAAGTAGCGCAAGTAATCAAAGATACATCGGAAAGAATATTGGGAAACACACAAAGTGAAAAAAAGAAAATGTGGTTTGATGAAAACAGCAAGAAAGCCTTAGAAATAAGAGACAAAGCGCGCCTGAAGGTGATACAGAATCCGAGTAATGAAAACAAAAGAACTCTAGCAAGTAAACAAAGAGAAGCAAAAAGAACAATAAGAATGGCCAAGAGACTATGGGAAAAACAAAGAGTTACAGAAATAGAAAATAACAACAACAAAAATAATATAAAAGCTTTCTTTGAAAAAGTAAAGAACGTAAAAACAGGTTATAGGCCAAAAACATCGATGATAAGAAAAGATGATTGGTTTTATTGATTCCGTCGTTTTAATATTAATTTATTGCACTGGCTATCAACTTCACCAGATATATTGGCATAATAATCGATGTGTCTAGAGACCCGACCATTATCACTTATTATCACAAGGGTCGGCTAGATAATAATATCCCGACCGTGATATTGTACGTGTGAAACTGAGAACATAAATAGTAGTACATACTAATTTTATATGTAATATTTTATATTTCTTTTGAAGAAGTTTTTGAATTTATTTAGGTTGGGTATGATGTAATTTTTTTTAATATTGTATCAGTTCTTACCTTAGTAACGGTTTATTATAAAATGTATGTTTAGGTATTGTGTTTGTGTTACTGTATCTGAAGAATGGTCCAGAATCACTACATTATAAATTTAGAAAAAAAAAAAGAGTTACTGGCGCCAAAAATAATTAACAACCCTCAATAGAATTTTAAATACGCTACTATTTTAGATAAGTTCCGTGGTGAATTGTATTTAAAATAAACAATCAAATACCGAAATGTATAAAGGTAAAATTCACGAAATGTTTCTAGGTATACCTAAAACAATTATTAAATTTCACTAAAAGAATGCGAATTAATTAAAAAATTAAACGCGATCATTAAACGATAAATATATACGCACTTACAACGGGTTTTACTTCAAAATTCCAAGGGGGAGGAGGTGAATAAATTTCCCTAGCACCCTCTGTATTGAAGAAACGTGTCTCTTGAAAAATAAGAAAGCACAATCATGAGAATTTTTGGCACAAACAAGAGAAAACGATGCACACACGATTAGCACCGTCGAAATTTCTAATTTTCAAAGTGGGGGTCTGTAGGAAATTGTATCCACCTATCCAAAAATATCTTAGATCTCGGAAACTAAGAAATCACAAACGTCGAGATTTTCGGCACAGATTAGCACAAACGAAGCATAAACGAAAGCCCCCGGTTTGATTCCATGGTGGAGGTGCTGGGGAAGTGGACTTAGATTGTTATTTTCGTTCCGTGTACCTAGGTTGAGGTGGTCCAACCGTTTGTGGTTCACGGGCCAATTTACATTTTCTTAAACACACCGGGGGCCACCAGAAGAAAAAAAATATATTTTGTCTATTTATATTTTATTTTATAATTTTATATTATGCGCACATTATTGCATTACAGATTAAGTTACTTACAATTAAAATTAGAATTAAATTAAAAGTTAGAATTTAGAATTAGTTAATTAATTAATGTGATGATTGACATTGTTTTTCATTGGCCAATTTATACGATCATATCACGATTTTGTTAAAATATTATTGTGACTTTAATTTTTAATTAATAAAATAAATAATTAATTTAATTGTGGTGTGGAGGCCGAAAAAAAAGGCATCGAGGGCCGCATGCGGACCGCGTCCGCGGGTTGGACCACCCTGACCTAGGTGTTACTAGCGACTTTTTTGTTTTAACGATTTTTATCGTTAATATCATGTGACTGGTGATTTTATAAACGTAAAATTTTAAATATGTCGTCTCAAATACTTGTCACAGAAAATTGTTATTATCGGTTATTTTAAAATATTCTAAAATTCTTACAAAATATTTGTATTCATTTTTTATTCATTCTCTATTTTTATTTATTAATACTGAATTGTTACAAAATTATTAATTTATTCTGTAATAACTATAATAAAATAATAAGTCAATAAAAAGAAAAAAATGTATAATTAGCAATAAAGACATAATGTATAATATAATATGAGTAGGTACTTAAAATAAAAATGACTATTAAAATGTAAAATAGTGTATTACTACTATAAAATATTTCATATTTTTGATCCGAACTTACATATGGTTGTACTGATTTCAAAATGGCACATTTTTTGGAAAAGTTGATAGGTAGTGTCCATTCTGGTTTTTTATTCTGTGGCCCATCTATTATCTTCTTTTCTATAGAGATATATAAACTATATTGTTTATATATTTCCATGCTTTTTTCATATGTTATCACTCAGATATCAACTATAAAATCCGTATTTGGGGTTGTGCGTTCTGAAAATATTATAGGCATATTTGTTATTATAATTTTTAGTATTTTTTTAATGTCCTCAATCAGATATTTCATCTAAGAGCCGCTCAGTATTCTTAAATGTTCAAAACATTGCCAAATTTCTTTCGTTTCAGCGAACGAAAAAAAAATATGGGAACATTTTTATATTTAAGTACTTGTGAATATTTTATTTAAATATATGATAAAATTAAAAATATTATTACAGATGAAAGAAGTGCCAACACAAAAAACGCATTTTATTTGTAATATTTCGTTAATATATTGTAGCTATTGGTAACATATAGTCGACTTTAGAGTCAATAACACAACATTTATAAGATAAAAAATGATTTTAATGCATTTTATTCAACTTAACTAAATAGTTAGGTAGGTATTTTCACATGATTATAACTGATGATATTTTGCTGACTCCAAATAGTTGGGATAGAAGGAAAAAGAGAAGAAGATAATTGACGATATTTTAAATGTGAAGAATAAATATAAGCATAAGTATACTTGAAAAAATGAAAAATATACGAGTGTACTATGTATTTATTTCTTGAAAATTTAAACAAATATTCCATACAATTACAAAAATAATTTGATTCTTATATAATTTAATATATTGAATAAAATACATTCGATATTAATTTTTAATGTTTAGAGTATAATATAAATTATATTCTGTTTGTAAATATTTGTATGTAAAAATAAATACAAACATGCACGGTTCGCGTGTTGTAAATAATTTATAACTGCAGGTATATAATATATATGTAAAAAAAAAAAAAATGTATATAAAAATGTAATAACACATATAATTATTATACAATATATTATCACACGTACATTGGGTGGAAAATAAGAGTGTAAATAATAAGCTTAGATAAAAAAAAATACATTTTAAAGCGATATAATTCTTAGAAGTTATTATTTTTATAATAATTTTCCAAAAAATTTACGAAAAGACGATTTTTATGTGACGTGCATTTACACGTGCAGACATAATGTATAAGATATGTGCACCAGTCTGTGATAATTATATTTGATCGTACATTTTATTCGTATGTTTTGGCTGAATAAAACTAAACAACTAAAATAAAATCAATGTTGTTAAGGATAATGGGCCCAAAGGAACGGGTTTTAGGATTATTTTTATTTTCAAGAAATAAATTATATTCCTTTATTTTTAAAAATTTTAATTTATTTCCTTTATTTTCGATTCTCATATTTTTATTTTCTTTTTTATTGCGATAGAAACGTGAATAATTATTTTTATTTTTTGAGAAACGGGTACTTATTACCCATAGCACGAATAAGACCTAAGGCCTAGTAACTCCTAAGGCCCATGCAAACACGTCAGTTTTAAGGGGTTATGCATAGGCAATCATTTCAGCGTTTTTAGAAAATCTAAAATCGAATAATTGTAACAATTATTTAAATACATTTAAAAAGAAATATTAAAATAGTCCTTTGTTGGTCACCTTTTTTATTGTTTTAGAATAACCAATTATTTTTGAAAATACGTCTGTAAAGATTAAAAAGCATGACGAATCAGGGATACTTACAATATTCTAATTTTAATTTTGAAAATGATTCTATAGGTTCTTTATTGAAGAATTTTGGAAATGATTTGTTCATATTATGTTTTATTTTCATATGTCAAAGACTTGCAAATTAGTAAACTTGCAAAAATTAAATCCCTTATTTAAAATTGTTTGGAAAAAATATAAAAATTTTGTTTTTAACATTCTCTAATAATTTATTATACAGAATCTTTATATATTTTCAGTTAAAATTGAAAAATTCTAAGTAGCCTTAATTTTGTCAGGCTTTTAGGTCAATGAAATAATACATTACTTTCAGTCACTATTTAATTAGGTTTAAAATTATTTTAAAAGAGTTAAATCTTTTTAGGACTAAAATATTTGTTTAAAAATTAAAGTTTAAAAAAAAATAGCCGGTCAGTAGGTCCTGGAAGCACTTCGCTCGTCGGGTGTCAGTATTGGTGGATGCACTTCGCTACTGGGCAGGGTACTTTTGGTGGATGTATTGAATTTGAATGCAATGATAAATCATTGCATTCAATAAAACGATTCTGA
>JAIPRL010007578.1:0-23028 GCA_025469235.1 Pemphigus obesinymphae
AAATATAATTTTTAAAAAAATTTTAAATTAAAAAAACACAATAAAGGCTAAAAAAATTATAAAAAAAAAAAAAAAAAAAAAAAAAGTCTAGGGCGGATCTATCCCCTATATCCGCCCCCTCCAACCCCCCCCCCCGTGTACGCCACTGACGAACACGTTAAACGAACGGTTATACGATTTCTGACATTGAAATATACAATTTATATATTTTATACTTTTGGCGACGACGGTGAGTCAAATAGATGGTTGAAAAATGACGGACTTTCACGTTTGTATATTTGTATATGGAGCCAAATATTTAAATCACGATTTTACTTAATTTGTACACCGATATTCGTATCACGTCCGCAATGGGATCGAATGACTCGGTGGAAATTTAAGCGCCCACTCGACGTTTTATTTTATTTTTTTCGAAATCGTTTTGAATAACTTTCAATTTATTTCATTAAATTTCGGTGCGTATGTCCGCCGTAACACAGAAACGAAGAATTATTGGTTTGCGTGACGAGGCGAAACACGGCAAACACGCGCACCAATAAACGTTTCCAGTAGGTACGGAATAAACTAACCTAACGAACTGGTAAAAATATCACTGTAGTAAAAATGTGTATTACATGTAAAATGTATTATATCGATGTAAATCCAGTGAAACGATTTCAGACGAACGGAAACGGAATATTTAAATAATTTTGGCAGATTACAAAATTAAATTACAATTACGTCGATGGAAAGAGGTCGGTAATACTTATTGTATTGTGTTATGAAGTTATATGATATAAATTAATGAACTATACGTCCCCGTTCTTGGAACACATAGGTACACAAATATAGAGACGTAGATATTCATAGTAGTGCTCGTGGAAAAATTACTTTTATATCATTTTTATTTTCCATGTTTTTAGGGTTTCTCGTCGAAAATAAATATATGGACGCAATATACACATATGCTATTACCTACGTATTCATGTGTGTCCGAATGGAATAGGTACTCGTTTTACCGTTTAATGACACGTGTGATGGTTATTAGACTATAATGCTGCAGTAATGTTGAACATGTTGGTGATAGGGGGGAAATAAATAAATTAATATTCCAACAAAACGGTTTTTATCATTAGCTACACGTATTTACCACAGATTAAATGAAACCAGTTGTGCACTCAATGTTTATCGAAAAAAAAAATCGAATTCGATTGTTGTTACTATCCAACCCCCAATATGTGGTCGTACCACATGTTAAAATCTAAAATTCTGTTTTTCCTAATGATTTTTTAATGATCTAAATCCTAATATTATTTATTATCATTTATGAACAGTAATTAACGTTCAAGGTTTATAGATTAAATCGGTCAGTGTAGCAAACATATTGTAAATGAAACGTACAATAAATGTATTCATCGTAACTGGACACGCCACTTAGCGGCCACCCAATCACAGCATCTTATTCACGATTCTATTATTCTAAGTCCGAGTGCACAATCTGGTATCATTTAGTCTGTATATTTACTAAATATACTATAGATAAAACCAATTCTGGTATAACACGTACCTACTCGTTCTTCGTAGTCACATACCTGTATAATGTTATGAATTATTATGAGTAGCCGAAGACAATACTTGTTATTGTTAAAGACCGGATTTTTATACTCTTATAATATTATTAAATATGCATGTAATTATACATTTATTGAGGTAAAAATATTTAAGAAAAATATACGAAATATGTAGTATGAAATTTAAGTATCTTTATTTAGCTTTCAATTGAGTAATAGTACCTAACACATTAATGATAAAAAAATAAAGAAAATCATGGTATTATTATGGCTACACAAAAAGTTTTAATGTTAAATTGTTGAAAAGAGAAGAATGAGTCACAATAATATGTAAACTTTTACAACCAAAAATGAATGATGTCCTAAGAATTATACTTAAATAAATGTCTATACAATTAAAATATCACATTTGAAATTAAATGAAATAAATACATATTTTTTATATTTTAGCGATTAAATAACATTTTATACACATAATATGCATTATGAAATTTCGTTATTTTATTGTTCAAGTAATGATTTATGAAAACTCAATGACTTATTGTAATTTACTAAATGTAATTTATGCGAAATCCGGTCTTTTGTTATGGTACAGGAAAATGTGAGCAAAGATGAGATTAACGATAGTATAAATGTAGGCAATTACGGAAAATAAATAACCATATAAATCCAATAGACCCGATGGGTTTACGTAAGGTTTTGCATAAACTAGTTTTCATAGTTTATAAATTACTTTTAAAACGTTTACAGATATTTTAGTTATTACATACTTATTGCTTATATTTTAATTTTTTTAAAAAATTGCCTACACAAAATCCATTAACGATGGAGTGTATATAACTTCACATTAACGTTAACCAATTTATTTCAAAATATTTACCTATCACACCTATTATCAATATTATTTTTATAAATAAAAGCCAAAATCATTATAACTATTGATGGCGCTGCGTACTCATTACGGCATATAATATGAACCGTATTGCCCTTATCAATAATATTAACCCATTTGAAACACTATTAATAGAATAGAATAGACGCTGGAATGTTAGCATCAATTATTGGGATCTGATTGTGTCTGATGTTAGAAACCATATATTATAATAATTTAGTCACAATACATATCGCCGGCTTGGCCATTGAAAATGATTACAGTGATTACACGTGACCATACGTTTTGTTTATTGATTCTCACTGGACGAATTTCCACAGAGGCTTCTATAGTTTTATCACTGAATACAATATACAATGTATAATATATTATTACGGTTGCAAATAACACAAAATACCAGTCTCCGTGCGTTTAATGTCCGCAAGCCGCCAACCGCACCGCCAAGAAACAAAGGCTATAATGTCGTAGGCGGTAGGCCTGCTATTAATCAAATTTAACACCATTTCTGGTAACAAATATACTCTCTTCAAATATCTAATGATCCGTGTATTGCTTTATTGGCGGTATCCTATCCATACCATTATTATCTACAGATAACACCGTGATAACAGAATAAAAAATGGCGACAATTTCGTGGCATTAATAACAAATATTCTCCGCTGACGTTTCTCGCTTGGTATCTACTTATTGTTGGTCAAAGATGTGTTTATATGTATGTCGATGTTCAATGCGTTTCCCTAACTCGAAGCACATTAATATTATTTATTTTCCGTCACAATTTAACATTTTTTTTTTAAATATTTTGAAAATTAACATATTGAGTTTTTACATTTTATCACGAAGAATATTCATAGTTTTCAACCATCGTCCGATGTGGTCGTGCTTCTCACTGTATCCTCGTCATATATAAAAAAGATCGAATTAAACTTTTAAAATACAATTTGTCAGTTACAATTTATACTGATGAAATTTCGTTATATTTCCTTTGACGTCATATGAATCCACGCGTATCACATATACTGTTCGGTAACATGTAGTGACGTGACTTTTCAAAATGAATAAAAAAATGATGTACATTTATATATTACCTATGTGACTAGGAAAAAAGTAAGTATTTTTTTATAGAATATTATAACCTTTGTAAGATACAAAAGGGATATTGCTCATCCGCTTTCTCGTATTATATACTTTTTTGAGTACAAAAATGATATTGTAGTTTCCAAAATAACAAGGATACTGTAGTTAAAAATTGCATGTAAAATATATAAAATTAGGTATTTATTTTTTGTTTGTATATTGTTTATAACATTTTTTATTTTAACATTTTATTGGTGGATGTGAAATATTCCTCGAATTACATTTAATCGAGTCCATCAGTTTTTATTTTATAATCCAGTAGTATTTTTATTATTTTTTTTTTTTCATGGAAAACATTTTTTTTACATTACATATGACAGGTGTAAAAAAAAAAAGAACACAAACTGGCTATTTGCCAGACAATTATTTTCAATAATATTTTACCGTTTCGAACATTTTGATATTTTGCATTTAATTATAATAAAATGTTATCACACTATTATTTTTAAATGTATTTTTATTAGTTAGTTTAAAATTGTAATTTTATTAATTTTATCAATCGTTATAATGTCATTAGTATATTTATTATAATAATTTCAAAACCACGATATTGAAAAGTACCTATATATTTTATTATATGTTATATTTCACTTGTAATTAATTCATTTTTCGATAACAATAATATGATATTTTTTTAGGTAAAAATAATATTATTATATAATTAAAGAACATTTTAAAATTTAATAAACTAATTATATATAAAAATAAATTGTATTGATATAATCGAAAACAATACTACGTTATTGTTAATTCAGTACATTTTAATTTAATGACAGAATTTAAAGGTTTGATATCAATACATGCAATATATTTGATAGTTTGATTTATACATTTACAAAAATTCGTAAAAACTAGTATTTATCTATTGAACCATTATCAATATTTTGGTTGTGAACCGAACAAAAGATCATTGTTTAATTTATTTGATAGTCGTAATAATTAGTACCTACATAAATTAATACTATCATAAAAGTTTCCCGTGGCATTTGTTTTTTTTATGCAGTTAGTGGTCAGCACTGGGGTCATTCCAGCAATCTCGAATTAAGCATGCAAATATAAATTTAATAAATGTACTTTATATCAACAATTTGTTTTTAGTATAAACATAAAAACGCTTAGGCATTGCAGAATTTCAAAAAAATATATTTTAATAAATAAGTACTTGTACACGACATTGATTGCTATGAAATATAAAAGTTAAAACGAATTTAAATTTGAAAAATTTACATTTATTCATTAGATCTATTGTAATTCATAACATTCGAATTATTGTTGAAATCTGACTGCGTGTTTGCGTGTGAATATAATATAATATAACCGACTATTACCATACTATATGCGCTACTATAGGCGTCGAACCATCCAATACTGTGAAGAAAAATGTTAACTATTTCACGAACTTAGTTTTCAGAGGTTATAAAATTAACATTACAATTTTTTTATAGTTCAAATTTTTATTGAAATGACTAATACGCATTTTTGTAGCTAAATTTCATGTCTTAGTTTTACTTTACTATATTTAATGTCATTGGATTAGCAAAATCTTTAATTGAAAAAATTAAGAATAAGGTTAATAATAATTTTGAGTTTTGAGAGTATGAAATGTCTAAAAAATCTTATGAATAATATATTATGTGTGATATTATGGAACTTTTTCATGATAACAATATTTTTCTTTATTTTTTAAGTAACAAATCCTTGATTATAAGTTCTCATTAATAATTGTCGACACTGATTTAACATGTGGACATTTATCTACAATATTCGGTAACAATTTTGTTTCAACTGGATAAACGTAATAAATGATATGAAAGTTCAAACATTAAAAACCCTATCCTGAACAATTTCAAAAACACGAAATGGAACCTTATCAAACTAAGCCCGTGATGTGTTGTACTCATGGGAGCCTATGTGCCCAACGCAGTCTCTGTTTCACAAACGCTACTAATTAACAATTACTATCCATTGTCGTTTATACGAGTAAACTGCTCGTATAATAAAATGAAATTTCATTGAAATTTTAAGGGCATTGTCACAGCTTAAAGAGACTAAAATTCCTAATTATAATTATAATTAATTAATATAATACTGGTATTCGTATACTTTTCGTTACTCCGTGAATATATGAACACAGTCAGACTTCGTTGTGTTTATATTATATGTTTTACATGTGCATTTTTTTTATACATATTCATTTCCTTGCAGGTGTTGCGGAAAATCAAATGCTCGAAATACCTATGTATTATATTATTATGATACTATATGGCGGAGAACGCTGGTCGTTTTTCAAATAAATCTGTAATACACGCCGCAAATGGGTCCACCGAGAGGAGCCTTCTAACCTCTTGGTCCATAAAATAAAATAAAAACCCTCCAAATAAAAGGTGACTTACATTCATCCTTTTACGATTTGTACACTAATACGAATTCGCATATACATAAAATCATAATTCACATAAAATATAAAAATATCAGTGATGGTGGCCATACAGTAATGAATAAATGTAGCATTTAAATATGCCGAAATCGGTGTGACCAGATGTTTTTAAAAAATAATTGTCATTTGTTATCGAGACAAATATTGAATTCAAATCGTATCGAAAAAACAAAATTAGAACGAACACCAGCGTTGAGACATAGTAAATACATATTTAATTATTATTATCTTTTACTCGTATTTTATTTAGACAAAGGTGACAAGTTATCTTAACTATTATCTTAGATTATTTTACTCATGTAGATAAATTTAAAATTTTTTATTTCCATTAAAATTCACGATTATAGATTGGTATATTCTTAATTTATTTATTTTTAAATTATATGAAAATCAATATATTTTAAATATTAAATTATTTTTTTCCTTTAGGTGGCTATATTAATAATATTTATATGCATCAATTTACATACGACGAAGTGCCAATACGTAGGCGATATAGGTACCTGTATGTTTTATTATGACATATGAATAATTTGGTGTCTATTATCCGGGTTGCAATACTTTGACTAAGGGTAAGTGCACACGAGGAATAGGTGCCGACAAAGTGTTAAGGTAAATATTTGAACAGTTATTGGTGCAGATAATGTGTAAAAGCTTAAATATTACGTTCCAACTGAGATATTTATAATTAAATTAGATAATTAGGCACCAATAAAGTACTTTTTATTGTATTTGTTATATTATATGGCCTTTTTATATATTGTTAAATAATAAAGTATATGCTATATAACTAATATTGTATCCATATATATATATATATACATATATTTTAAATTTTATATTAAAAAAACGAAATGATTCAAATATTTTTTGTTACAATAGGGAAATATGTGTCACAATTATCGGAGTTTCCATTTGGATATTTATAGTTTCTCTAATCACCTATGGTAGTAGTTGTTGCGAAAATATTTTAAAATTTAAACAGATAATTAAATACAATAAGTAAAATAGATGGTACGCAAAAAAATATAACCAATATTTTTTTTATCCGATAAAAAGGCAATTTATTTACCATTATCTGGATAAAATTGCATTTATCTGGGCTCAACTGCACTGATGGACACTGAGCAGAAATTACACATATTCCATAATACCATATACCACTAAAGAAAGTAGGTCAATGATGTTAAATTAGTAATTCGGTGTAGTCATCCGATGATTTAAAATGTATATGTTACATTATGGTGACAATGCATGCATTTGTACGATAAAATAAAATGAAAGCGTGTTTTGAAATGTTGTCCAATCAATCAAATAGCACAGTGGTTTAGTGAATGTATAATACAACCCTGAAAATCGTTACAAAGCTACACTGATCGACGTTTTGGTGGACTTATTGCACTGTTTCAGACTATTTGAGAGCGTATATATTACAATTTAATTTAATATTCTGTGCTATTGGTTAGATAATACGGGATAAAAATGAAATAAACCCTTTATTATGTACCCTTTATTAATATTATCATATTAAATTTTACTGCGTACTGTTAAAACTAAAAATCCTATTTTCTCCTCAGTTGTTACATTTGATGTATTGTGATATTTGAGATAGGTACATATTTCCTTTTCCTATACATTCCGGTATTATGGTAAGTATTAAATTTTTCAATACCGTCAAGCAACAAAGCGGTAACAAATCCAATTTTAAATTTTCAACAAAATTATTTTTCTGTGTATATTTTCACGGTATGGATTTTTTTTTATATACCAAAATGTATTGGAAAAAAACATTTTTTTTTTTTTCAATTAATTAATTTTAATTTAATTTTAGACGACAACGGAAAATTTTTCATATCATGACGTAGCGGTACACAATGAAATTCATGCGCGAGAATCTAATACGGGTGTACTTGAACACAAAAAAAAATGTGATTGAAATGTCATTACAGTAGAACGATAAAATTAGCCGTTTTATGAAAGTGTGAATTTAAAGACAATTTCGCGAATTGAATTCCATCGATTTAGACCGGAACACGTTTCTGGAAATTAACATATTCTACAATGAACGCATAAAATATAATTTTACTTCGACCTGTTTACATTTATTTGCCTGGATCTGAGGGGCGAGCCCAGTACCTCTAGAGCTCTTCTACGGTGAATTCGTCCGGTGAAAACTCAGCCCCTAAGAATTCCATATTATAGTACTACACACTGATTCCCGAAATATTCATTATGACATAGAAATCAAAAAGGGGGTAGATTAGTGACCAACTCCTTGAAAAAGTAGCTATTATATTTTATAATAACTCTTTTGTAATCTATAACATGTACAGGGCGTCTCACTGGGTTCTGACATTTGCAATAACTTTTGTACTTTTTAGTTTTTTTTTTTATACAACTATTAAAACTCTGCGCTACAATTATTATACTTGAGATAATTTTAATTTTCGTTTGGTTTTTCGTATACATATATAGGTACGTATTATAAAATCGTATATTTACATTATACTATTATATTATATTACAAATAATATTTGTGCTTGACAAAAAAAAAAAAAAATGATAATAAATTATTATAAAACGATGTGAATAGTATTATAATATTATAAGTACTAAAATGATAACTATGTGAATTTGAATAGCACACTTTTTGAATTTCGTACTACACTAACTTATGTATATATATATATAAACACACCGGCCGTGGTATGTTCGTACAATAACTGCAGGTCGGCCGACGGCAATCACGTGGAAATCGGTCTTAACGAGAGACGTATTCGGACCCGCGTAATTGGATTAAACACAACGTATATTACGTAACGACAACGGTTTTGATGATGTCGTTAAACGGACCTTCTACATACATACGTTATATATATATATATAATTTATACGGTAAATACCATATATATATATATATATATATATATACGACGAACGGACCTAAATACTGCCCGGATAACTAACGGTTTTGGTTTTTTTACACTTCTCTTGTAGTCCCCCTATTCCCTGACACCGAATCGTTATACGTGTTTTTTTTTTTTACTGTCCAAGGGTGTATCTAAGGGTCGGGGGTGATAAGGATTATGCTTTATGCGGAAAAATTTATTCGAATTAAAAAACACTCGTCTAATGTAGGAGGTCTGTACGAACACGAACCATACTCTTTATGTTTTACAGCGCTATAGTGGGAATTTATCTATTACCGTATTCATGGGTTTCGAAAATGTCAACGGGGGCCGAATTCACTACACTTTTTGGCCTAGACTTTTTACTTTCAAAATTTAATTTAAATACATGGTTAAAATGTAGGCAGACGCAGGAAGGGGACTACTTATGTGCAAATTCTTAAAATTATCACCCGTTAATTTTTTTTTTTTTGCAAACAACAATTATACGACAAGGGAACGCTCAACATTTTTCATTGATAACGGCCCCCCCTCTCACATCTTTTGTCACTTAAAGTCCTAGTTCAAACTGGTTCAAATATATCAAATATGATAAAATAAGTAGGTCCCACCTACTAAATTACGAATATTAATTTATTTTTTATTTTTTTGTTTTAATAACATCACATTAATAAAAAAAAAATGTATTATTCTGTCTAAGTTTTGCTTTATTAACAAATTGGTTAGCAACAATTGATTGATCGACGGAATGGAAGATTTCTTAGGTACCAAAATAATCTAATAATGTCTTTTGTTTATTCATTTTAAGAAAATATAAAATAATAAAATAACTATACAAAATTACATAGATTTTAAACTTCTTAAATGCAAATTGCAAAACAGCATTATTTTGATAAAAAAAAAGTCTGTATCACAAGAACTAAGAAGTATGACAAATTATAGGCAGTACAGCCACTGCCACAATGTCACAATATTTATATAATTATCATTATTAACAATGTTCTCAAATCTCAGATATATTATTCCGTAAATACGATTTATCAAACTCAATATTTTCAATGGGGGGGGGGGGCTGCTATGACTATTATCAGTGGTTAATACCATTACATGTAAATCGTTATGAAAACGTTCTTATACGTAGGTTATACAGTTATCGTGTTTTTTGTTCGATAAAAGTTTTCGTATTTGGTTATTTTGGACAAACGATAGGGCCAATAATCGCCGAGAATATAAGTTGTCTTTTAAGGTGCCTACACACGTTCAGTTTTCTGTTCAAATTTGACTGAACGATGAACGTGATATGACGACAAGTTTATTTTTTTTATCACTAATATTTAAGTTTGCGATTGTTATCAATTTAATGTATTAGGCTTATTAACGTATTTTGACTAAACATTGTTCTTATACCTAGTTTATTTTATTTTATTCTTATCTATATAACTTCTATCTAACTATCTAACTATCATGGCATTAACTACAGACGATCTTTTTTTAATTGCAACTTCTGTTGTATGCTATGCGTCTTGCCCGCTCGAATTCGGACTTATTTCCTTTAGTTTGAATAATAACTTATCATACGCTTCATTTCTTTTATTTTCGTCGCTCTATTCGGGTGATTTTATTTTCCATAAGCAAGTATTTTCTTGATACATCGCAATAAAATCAGACAATAACTTATGCGGCCAATTCCTGGTGTCCATATTTATAAACACACTAATTTCAGATTATTATGTACGTTTTTATTATGTTTTATTAAATACTATTGAAGTATAAATAAACAAAAATTGGTTTTATAACAGAATATATAATTTATTAACATTAGAGAAGATGATAAGCGTGGTGATAAAGGTTCAATGTTCGTTCGCTCCAACGAAAAATCAAGAATGACTTGATCAGTTCATGCCGCGCCTGGTACTGATTGTACCTTCAGTTTTCGCCTACACACGATACGTTTTAACCGAACAGTCCGGGACTGATCGGTTAGTTTGAAGGAAAAACTGAACGTGTGTAGGCACCTTTAGGAATCATCAGTAAACAATCATAACATGTCAAAGTTAATTTCGACAAACATTTGTGGCCGACGTTTTTACGTAATTTTTTCGGTAGTATGTTCTAATGTGATAATAATCTAGAACATTGAAGAATTATCATCTCAACGAATTATACCAACTACACGAACTGTACCGGTTCACTACGAGTTAATAAGTCGACTTTAAGTTAAAAGTAAAGTTAATTTTAACTTTTTAACTGGACTTTTTGTACTATAGTGTTTATAAAACCTAAATTGGTGATATAAACTTAATAAAAAAAAAACTTTAAACTAAGTTACTGAGTTACTTTAAACTAAATCTTACGTAAGTTAATTTTAAAATGATTTATACATTGAGGTTTCGTAGTTTTTAATAAGTATTCCAAGAACTATTCAATTCTCTGAAACATGTCAATTACACCTCGAACACTTGACGTAATATAATAATTGATGATAATATATTAAATTGTGAATCAATGAACTATTTTGTTTTCCTCATTTATGTATACAATTTATATTTATAAAACCATAATGACACTTAGAACCAGTAATCGCAATAATTTGTCGTTATCTCAAAATTAATGTATCGATAATATTATGTTCTAATAACTGTGTACTTTGTACACTGCACAGGTAGAAAATACATTTTGTAAACAATTTGGGTTACACATCAACCCCACAACGAATCCATCTGAATCCTGTTGAAGCTCTATGCAGTCATCACGGGATTTGCAGAAACAGTTTCATATCATAAGCGGAACACAAAACTCACAGTTTCGCAATACATAATTAACGGGGAAAAGAGTAGCGGCGAGAGGTGTCCACATTTTATCAACCTTACATTATAATACTGGCTTGAATGCAACACCTACCGGGTGCAATTCCTAACTTGTAAGTTCAACACCTTTTGAGTGCAAAACATTGAACATGTAACCCCATTTGAGTGTGACACCTTGTGAGATTTGTGAGAAAAATGTGACACATTTTTCGAGTAAAACACCAAAATCAATAAAAATTATTTTGCCGGTAATTCGTACACCTCGTGTTATGTATTATATCCGGAATGGTTGGTAACCGAAAATTTTTGAGAAATAACACTGTCAATTAATTAATTATAAAAATATTTCGCCTACGGCATTTATTATTTTTATCCGCTTAAGAATATCATAAAACGTGAAATAAAAAATAAAATATAAAAAACAAAATAATTTCTAAGATGTTTATAAATTGATAAAAATTAAAAATGACAATACAAGTTTAATATTTACAACAATGTTTTAATTAACTAATAATTAGTTTTATTATATATTTCAGTATCAAAATATTTGTTTTGATATTATGTTTGGACATCAAATACAAACTATTAAAAAAATACAGTATTTGTATATTCATAATATATTATACATACGTATATTTTAATTACTATATTTTTTCGTGTTATTGAAAACACATATTCAATTTGCATAAATTATGGTTTGGATTTAATAAAAAAATTACATATATAAGACCTAAACAAAATAATCTAATCTAAATGTATTGAATTTAAAAATGATTGCCACGTTTTTTTTTTTTTTTAATTTTACGTTTTTGTACTTTCATTTGGAATTATAAAATCTTATTAATTAGAAACAAAAATATTTCAATTTGAACTTCAAAAAAAAAAATAATGATATTTTATCAAATTCTATACGAATTAAATTCAGACTATACAAGGAAGTGACAATATAGAAAATAATGTACACGATATTTATTGATATGTACGAGTATATAAAATAATCTTCTTAAAGTTATTTTGCCAAATCAATGCACTTTTAAATATTATTCAAAACAGAAGTCAGAGTGTCAGCTGCATGTGTCAAGGAAGTAATAATAATAATAATAATAATAGTAATCAGCTTATATTATACGTATACTAGGGTGATCATTCGCCCCGTTTAAAATTGGATTGTCCCGTTTTTCAGTATTGCATCATGTTGTTTGACAAACTTTCAACAGGACGCTTATTGTCCTATTTCTTTTTTAAATGGATCCTGTTTATTTCACTTTTTTTTTTTTTTTTTTAAATAGATTAATTTAAAAATGTGAAATAGCAAGAAATTGAATGGTCATTATTTTTTTTTGTTAGATTTTTATGAAAATTTAAATTAAAGATGCACCTAATATAATCCAAATAAATTTATCACATTTTTATAATTTGTGGAAAATAACTTTCTTTTTGTGGGTTATTTAGCGTTTTTTAAAGCAATTTATCAGATTTTGTGTAAAATGTATGTAATACCCATATTTTTTTATAAACATGATCAACCATGGAGCCAATAATTTGTGTAAGGGATATTTTAGATAAATACAGAGAAAGGAAAAGGAAATTATGTATGGTATTTATTTTATCTAGAGAAGCTATTGATAGGATTCCTATGGCGATCGTATAATATGGATCTTTATAAAAGTCTGATGTGCATTAAAAAAAAAAAAGGTTTAACGAAGGTGTATATGAACATTATTTTAGAGTTTGATGAATAGGCGAGTACAAGGGTAAAGAGTAGCTGAGGATTTTAGGGTCAAAGTGGGAGTGCACCAGAGTTTGGCTTTTAGCTCTTATTTATTTTTCATAGTAATAGATGAAATAATAAAGGATAAACAATATTTGGTGTCATGGTGCATGCGTTCGTACCATCACACCACATTATGGTTTGCATGCTGATACAGTGCTGTTAGGAAAGTCCCGAATAAGTGAATGGTAGACTTGAAAAGTAAAGTAGAGCTCTAGAAAAAAGAGAACTAAAAATTAGTAAGGGTGAAACAGAATATATAGAGTATGCTATTGGTGGACGAGAATGTAAAAGGAATAGGAAAAAACAGAAAATAAAGTTGAGAAGCGATGTAATGTGAGAGGCTGAAAGGTTCAAGTATTTAGGGTCTATTATATAGAATGATGGCTTTGAAGAGGATTTAAAACACAGAATAAAATGTGGATGAATATAGTTGAGAGAAGCTTCAGGTATTTTGTGTGATAAAGGAATCCATATTAGGTTAAAAGTTAAATTTCATAAAACCTACAATGATAAATGGAACATCAACAGACTGTTGGACAGTAAATATGAATACAGATTAGAGAATGAGTGTAGCAGAAATGATAATGTTAAGGTGGATGAGTGAAGTGGCTTGAGAGGACAAAATATGAAATTAATACTTATATAAGAGATAGTATAAGAGTATCGTCGATAGTTTACAGAATGAGGGAAAATAGATTAAGATTAGGCACGTGTTGAAGAGGAAACAGACAGAGAGAGTGAAATGGTTAAAGGAAATGTACATTGATGGGAAATGGTGGAGGAAAAGACCGAAAGTGAAATGTGTGATGGCGAGTGATACGATAATGGTGGAATTAAATTAAGAGGAAGCGGGATATAGAGTTGAGTGTAAGTGTAAGTGTAGGACTAGGATTTCCGACTCCAAATAGTTGAGAGAGAAGGCAAATGAAGAAGAAGAAGAGAGACTTCCCGAGTTATAATCGGACTCATGATCAAAAAATCACTCATAAAATACGTATTTCAGCAGGAGTATTTATTAAATCGTTTTCGAAAATTTTCAGTATTATTTCGAATGTGTTGGTGGTTTCTTACGTACAACGCAAAGTTTTAACGGTTTACAATCTTTCACCGACACAGTGTCATTTAATTTAATCAGTAATCACATTAAAGTTATACGTTTGAAACAAAACTATACTACCTTCTGTGAGGTTTTAAATGAATTTTGTACAGTAGTTAATTTGCCAAAAGTTTTCAACGTTAATTTTATTATTCTAGTCAACCAATACTAGGTATACATTGCTGGGTCAACCTTCTGCGCGATATATGTTTCTCTGTACATGACGCGGATAAATTCGCACTTTATTTACTGTGCAAACATTTCGGAATATAATTGGGATTTTAAGTACACAATATACGATTGTGAGCAGACATTTTCATCCATATAACCTATATAACTATGTAAGTAAAATCGTCCATAACAAAATTGAACAAAGTAAAAATTATTATAATAAATATCATTATTTCTAAATGTGGAAATTATTCTCCGACATAAAGATATAGATAAAATATTTGATTAGAAATTGCGAAAGTAAAAGCTATATTTACAGACAAGAGTGAAAAATTAAGAACTAATATCAGAAAAGGATTGACCAAGTTGAAAAAGAAAAAGTAATGTGTCTGTTACGAGAAAAGAACCATTGAAGAAAATCTATTGAATGTCAGAATAAATTCAGTTGCAATTTGGTAAAATTGAATAAACTGCGAGAATAACCAGGAGCAGTGAATTAAAAAAAAAAAATCAATATAGAATTCCTGTGTGTATAACCATGCTATTATATTAATCTATGCGATGTCCACTTTAGAACTGAAATATGATGGCACATTATGATGTCTATGTGACATTAAACTGATGTAGTGGGAAATAATATACATTAATATATTTTTATATAAAGAAAAGCAGTGTTTAGTAAAGTCGTGTCTAGAGTGAATATATATAAAAGTCACGCGCAGTTACTAAATTAGTTCTACCTTCATAGGTCAATGTTGAGGGGATGCATGAAGTCGTTGTAGGAAATTTTTTTCAACTAGGTTTAATTAAATACCAAACATTTGTTCAACATCGGAAAAAGTGCGAAATTAATTAGACAGAGTCGGGGGTAGAGAAATATCACACAGCCTTCCCAAAAAAAAATTGATTTTTCCACATGAATTTGGGATTGGTTGCGTATTGTCAACTACGTCTTTCGATAACATTTCCATTTGAAATTATTTTATTTCGATACTCCCGATTTTACACCTATTTTCATATTATTTAAACAGTCAAATTTTGCTCAAATTGGTGTTTTAGTTCTTAGTTAGACATAGAATTTGGCGTTAATTTAAAATATTAAACGTTCATAGTCATACGTTTAAATTCAACTGCGCCCTTCAAATAGGTTGCAATCTGGTATTATAATAAATCAATATAAATATAAAACCATTAAAAATGTGTACGTTAAAAAAATCATATACTATTTTAGAAAAATATAATATTATTTAGAATTGTATATTTTTATTTGAGCGAAGAATCATTTCAATTTAGAAGAATATTTGTTTTTTTAATTTTTGGATATGATTTTTCGAGAGAAGAAAAGATAAATACGAATAGGAGGTTGGAGCATTATGATTTTGGAGTTATATACTCTTTTGACAGTATGTAAATGTATTTTCATATTAAGCAAATAAAACATTAACATAATTATAAAGCCATTAGGTCCCTCACTCCGCATAGAATCTAAAACCATTTTCAGTAGTCGTTTTCAATATAGTTAAATCAATGTACGAAAAATGTTATATTAAATGTTTTCAAGTTATAAAATCTTATTTTTCTATCAATATAGCTGTATTAAAACGAAAGTTTGAAATATTTTGAATATAATAAGAATTATGTAAATTTAACTTTATACAAATATTTTAGTACCCTATACCCAACATGACCGTTTTTTTTTTATCTTAAAAACCTCGAAATTTAAAATATCTGTAAATAGCCCAAAGTATATAAAAATTAATTTTTACTTTAATTTCTGTTAATGTATAATATTAAATTACATATTCACTATAAATTTCAAGTTTTAAAAATTATGATTTTCCAAATTATCAAGAAATAAAAATCTCAATTTAAGGACATTGTATTTTATCGTTTTTTTTTTATAATTTCCATACGAATTAAATCGCTATTCGTAAAACTTAAATATAACCACCTTAAAGCCTTAAATAAGATGTAATTTACTACCGGAAAATAATGAAACATATATGATAGAATTAATTCTTCTAGTTAATAATTGTTTAACAGAAAAATGAAAATTAAATAAACATATTTGTAAAACCACTAGTCTTCCTCGCTTCACTTGAAATCTAAAAATTAATGCATTTTTCGGGTATAAAGAAAGGAGTTTACGAATCTCTTTTTCTGGTAAATAATTAATTATTTAAATAAAAAAATGTTGATCAAACGATCAATGGTTTATAAGCCTGAGTTATAATGCAAATTTGTTAACATAATGAAAAAAATATTCACCGAGTAAAAATTTGAATACTTATAATGAAATAAAATTAAAACTAAACTCCGACCACGATTTAGAATAATATTCAAATGAATTCCGAAAATCAATTTAATAGTTGCCTGCCAGTTGCCACAGTTGTTGGGAACGGTTGCCAAACGGAGAAAACCAAATTAATTATTATAATTGATGTTTGTTTTATTTTTTCGATTTTCGATTTTTTTTTTTCAATTTTCCGTCGTTCACTCAAAATCTGTTTTTGGCCAATTGTACTAAATAATGTTATCCTTGGTGTTATCGGGCGTCGGAGGGAATTATTTTAAATGACGTTTGGCGTTCATCCAACTATATAATACAATAATATTATATTATATTGTATAGGTTTGTATGATGAGCTGTTAAACATCATCGGCAAAACTAAATTTAGATCCGTTCAATTATAAATGTACGGTATTTATATTCCAAATTAAATAAACTCAATCCGTTTTGGATAATTTTCAAAACCCATCCGAGCACTTTACATCGGCACACAGTGTAAACACCCGCCTACACGAGACTGCAGTGCACAACAAAATCGAATCCTAATTATTATTCCTATTAAAAAAAAAAAAAAAAAAAAAAAAAAAGAAGAAAATCCAATTGGATTTTAGGAATACGAATACGAATAAAACCCACTTAAAATAACTTAACGGATAAAATAACATTTATCAGCGCAAGTTCGAATGTTTTGTATTCAAAAAATTACCATCAATACTTTTTGAAATTATATTTTAATGCACAATAAAAAGTCCTCATCGGATTCTATGATTTAATATAATGCAGTAATTTACACCTAAATATTTGAGTCATAATAATTATCGTTCACAAATGAAATACAACCAGCGCCAGTTCTATGGAAGTAAAAATGGGAGTTCGCGTATTTATTACTAGACGTTAACTTGAAGTTTACGTAAATTGAACAACGTTGAATTGTTATAATCGTGAATTGAGTTAAACGAGCAAATGGACATTAAATAAGACAACTTTCAGAGAACTGCAGAATAATTTTATTCCGTTAATATTGCTATTTAAATTAAAATTTTAAAACTACAAGCTTATAAATCGTAATAGGTAATGAAATCGAAAATTTTGTATGTACCTTTACATTTACAAGAGATATTAATCTTCGAAAGGACATTAAAATACTCATAATTTAAGAATACAAATATTCGATATAAGACGGAGAATTATAAAATGACTATGTATAATAGAAACGTAAAATTTTTAATAATGATATAAATGACAAAGCTTTCTGTGTTCTCTCGGAAAACCTTAAAAAACGAGTGATTTAATAGTATTATGTCAATTAAAAAAATTAAATGTATGCAAAATTACCAGAATATATACAAATTATACATAGGTATATTTGGTACATATTTATTCAAAAAAATGAAGATGAAAAAATACATAATTTTATATTTGTACAAAAATAGAAAAAAAATTTTTTTAAGAAACACAAAAATCTGTTTTAAAAATATTGTGTTAATGTTAAACAGAACACGAAAAAAGCTAGGTAATTAATTTAATTTTGAATTTGATTAATATAAGGCTTTTTCTTGGATATCTTATATATATATATTAGAGGCGAGTCAAATTTAAAATTTAGATGTCGCAGCGAACTATGAGGTATAAAATCAAATTAATTCCGGAACTGAACTATAGGCTTTATTGTCAAACTCGAATCCGAAACGAACTATTATTAGTTTATCTGATACTCAGATATCAGTATGTGAATGGAATCGTAATAACTTTTCTTATCAATATTATTATTATCATCTTAATCACATAAATTATATAAACAAAACCTTTTGAATTTAATAGCATTTATTTTAATTATGGTTTAAAGACGATATAGTCTAAACGAAGGCCGTTATGAACAAAACACATATAGATCCGTTCGTAGAAGTTTTCCTTCACTACTTTCAGAATATCCTTTGGAATTCTGGCAACTTTTTCGGTAATTGTGTCTGAGTTTTTCAAGTATTCAGATATGTGCATTAAAAAATGTACACTATTATGTCTTTTTGTTTTCAATATGTTTTAATATGATGAAATTAGTTATTTTTTTTAGTTAATTATTTCCACTATAAGCATATTTTAATAATTTCTAAAATTATAATCATTGGCTGTATAGGATTATAATATTCTAAATAAAACGGAAACATAATATAAATATAATATAGTTTAATATGGAATACCTTGAAAGTAGTTTATTTTTATTTTTAATAATAACTGTTAAGGAGTATACATTTTAATATAATAATGAAATCTTTGCTCATAGTCTTTTCATACGGCTAAGCGATGGTTCAGGGAGAAGCCATTTCTCCCCTTTTCCCCTTATTCCAAACCTTACGTGAAATAATAAAATTATTAAAGTAAAGTTTGATTACGAAACTATTCGTGTTAATTTTTTATGCATCAGTGGAGCAGAACACGCGATTCATATACGTCCATTACAAAAGTACATACAACTTTCGTGGCAACAACTAAATATGTCTGTAGCTACCAAGTCATTATTTCATGAAATAAAGAAAAAACCCAGGCAGTTCCATGGATGGTGGGACTTTGTTTCATTCATGGATATATTATATATATTATTATTATATAATTTCACGTAATTTTTAATTTAATTTTTTTTAATTTTATGTTTTAGTTTTTAATTTTTGACCTATTCACTTTAATTCATTATTAAGCATCTTCTTGTAGTTCTAGCGCAAAATTTTAATATTCACAGGGTTCTAAACATGATAATATATTGTTACCTACATAGTTTAAGAAACAAAATTGGAAGAATATACTCCTAGTATACGAAAATGCCTTTAAAAAAATTTTGAATAGTTGTACTTTTATTTTTCCCAACTATTTAGTTTCAATTTTCATCATGAAATACTCGGATGTTTAACTTTGTCCATTTAATTGGTTTCCATCCATCCATATGATACTAGTTATATTAAAGGAAATTTTTTTTGGACTTTTTACCGTAATTTCTTTAAAATTATTTGACTTGGACGACTCGATCGAAAAACATCTGTTGGCGGAGACATTCCCATGCTGTTTTGGAAACAATATTGACTTCTTCTATTACTCATTCGTGTATTTAGTCGACGATTCGTCGAACGGACACACGAAACAAAAAAATAAAATGAAAATCAGGAAACTTTTCGACACAAAATAGTTTTTAACCTTTTGGTGATTGACTAAAATGCATTTTTCCAACCAAAATAATCGGGACCAGCTAGTGTATATAGTGCGGGTAAAAAGAAGAGAAACTCTCATGTAATAAACACGACAATGAAAAATCGTTAAAACTTCAAAACGGAACCCGGTGGAGTTTCCGGTCTTTGCCGACCCTATATAGTTGGAAGAGCGGTAGAGGGCACATAACGACCGGATTTACTACACATTATTGATCGACTGGATCAATCGCTTTCAGCATGTCGACTCGACCCGATAATAGCAGAAAAGTTGAATTCTATTCTTATTTTAACTATTACTATTATTATTATTATTATTATTATTATTATTATTATTATTATTATTATTATTATTACTATTAATATTATTATTATTATTATTATTATTATTATTATTTTATTTATTTTCCTCGTCGAGAATTTCGAAAAGTATTAAGTTTAAAATAGGGCTGATGGGAAGAGGGACTAATGCGATAAAGATCATTTCTTCTTGTCATCTCGTTTAGATACTTTGGTAAAAAAAAAAAAAAAAGGCTAGTTACGATTCTTTAACGTCTTAGAGGAAAAATGAACATAGAGTATGAATGCAGGAGTCGAAATAGGGATATAAACGGCAGAGACTTTTAATCCGGAAAAGTAATGTACATTCGGTGCAATCGAACGTCTTTTGATCGAGCATAGGCTCGTGAAAAAGCCTCATTAGTCACTACCAGTATTAACACTACCACGGTAACCATCTTATACCTATAAACGTTTACATTGTTGTTCCTCCAAAAAGCGATGAAATATCGCGAACAGCTGCACGATTTTCCTCGTGTAAACACGTTTTAATTGCTCCTCCTTACTTTATATATATATATATTAATACTCACCCTGTTTCGACGAAACTCGCAATAGATTCTCGTGTTTGCCAACAATGAAACAATTCAAATAATATATATAAACAATTAAATATATTTGTACGTGTGTTTATACGTATGAACGTCATTAATTTGTTAAAAACAATTTCGTTCAACTTATTTTGAAACGGTTTGAACAACAATATACACGTTTAAACACAATAAACCCAATATTCGTATATGCCTGTATAAATATTGACTGTTAATATTGTGAATGAAAAATTTGAAAATATTCGTATAAACCGAAAGTCGTTGCCGTAGGTAATGTTTACTATAAATCATTATAATATCCAGTGATGCATTACTGAAAATTTTGCGAGTATATGCTGTTCTAAAAAGTTTAGGTCTCAAAAAACATTTTTCTTGTTTCGCTCCAAAATCATTCAACCAATGTTTCAAACTTACAGCTTTCAATTTTCAATCTTTCTTTTACTAAACTTTTGCGTTTTAAGATAAACGAAGAATCTATTAGGTAATTTTAAAACTACTTATATAATATTTTTGTTTGAGCGACTTTTTTTTAGATAGAAGGAGCCGAGTAAGCGTTTTGTGGTAAAGAGCTTATTTGATCACATCACAGTTGGTACTTTAAACAGGTTATTTTTCAATGTTTTTAGTAGTAAAAGAAATTTATCAAAAATGTTTATAAATTGGACAATAATAATGCCAGGAATTTGAGACTTGAAAAAAATCATTTATTACAATAGCACTATAGTATAGATATAGTTGAAATATCAAAAGTTTACTTGTTAGTTATTTTATTATTATTTATTATATATTTTATATCTTTCTGATGGGATGTTCTATTATATTACAATAAGTAGGTAATATTTATAAATAGTGAGATATTTTAGACAGCGCGTTAGTATAAAAGTCAACATGATGGTAATATGTACCTTGTAAAAAACAATTATCTACAACGTCCATATAAAAAAAAAAAAACGGGTCCAGTAAGGAGTAGACCCACTTCGCTTATCAGATAAGATTATCTTGGTGGATGTATTCTATTTTAAAACAATGATAAATCATCGCATTCGAAAAAATGATTCTGAACCATTTTTCGGCGTGAGTAGGTATTACAGTCAGTTATATCTTCAAATATAAATTGTGTATGTAAGGAAATATACATATAGTTATACATTTAAATGTGTGGCACCTCACTAACAATGTATAATATAAATATAATTCATTTACAATATAGCATGGTGTAATATTGTTAAATATTACTGTAATAATAAGTAATATAGCTCTACATTCCATATAAATTTGTGTCAAGATTTTATCTAACGTATTATATTTAACACTTTTAGTAAATAGTTTGAAATATTGAGGTTTAGACCGGTTATTCGGTAGTAAGTTGTGTATACAATTTATTCTTATCGAAAATAAGATATTTATGTGATTGGAATGTTATCGTAATTTGAATTATAATATTTATTATAACAATTCACTTTCACATCTTTAGACGTGTTAACATTTAACCGTTTTATGATGTAATATATACGGCGGAAATATATATATATATATATGTTATAGATATATATGTATATGAATGTGTTCATGCTGACGTGTATATCAATAAAACTAAAAATCACGTCCCACCATTCAAAATTATTTATTGTCTACTTCCCATTTTAGATTCTGAGCGTAGCGAGGAAGCTTATGGTTTTACAATGATGTGTATTTTTTTTTTTTATTTTTTTTTTTCTGTAAACACTTTTTTTACCAGAAGAAGTGCTCCGATCTTTACACTCATACCCGATTTCCGGTAGAAAATTACATCTAGTTGGTACTTTTAAGAGGTCATTTTTCGATTTTCATAATAGTTTTTTAATGCGTAAGCAAAAACTACCAAAAAATTACGAAAAATAC